>JAMPIV010006031.1:0-261541 GCA_024509875.1 Oreohelix idahoensis
CCAACCCACCACACACTCCAGAAAAACTAAAAACATTATACCCTCAACACAAACTCCACGCTCCAAGTAACAATACATTATAAATCAATGGATTATATTTATATATAGTATCTAGAAACGAGCTGACCCCAAACACTTTATATTAGTGTTCAAGTAGAGCGATGTTTAGTAATGATTCAGGGGAAAAATAGAGCTAACTATACATCAAAAGAAATGTTGAACATGTCAGAAGTGAAGAAAATAAACATATACACACTAATGATTAGAGTCATACAAAAATTCAAGGAAATGTTTATGCAAGGAATGATAGCCCCACGTTTCTTTAGTGTTAGAAACTCTAGATTTTTTAGCCCACGGCCCGTTAGATGAGCAAACAGGATAGATGAGGGACCCGCAGAGTCACTCAGATACATAGGGTTTTGAGTCTAAGAGTTTTTCTTTGTTTTTATCTCGTACCATTATATGCAACAGAGTTTGAAAAAAAATCTGATTTAACCCACTAAGACAAAAACACCAAGAAACTCTAGCCATCTTAGCAACAAATTATGCACAGATTGAGAAAAAAATGAGTATTTAGGACAGCAACTGGGGTGTCAAAGAATATAATAGTAGTGCAAAAAATATCACTCAAGAATCCCAGCGTACACTCCATTCATTCCGCCATGGCCTCTCATACAGTGGTACTCATCGACACTTTGCTCGCTGCCTCTTCCGAACACACTTGAATTTTAGGATTTTTCACACACAATTGAATAATACTAAAACAAATGCAGTATTTGCCAAGAAGTCCCCAGTTCACAAATGGAAGTATTTAACTCGGATTAGTCTCCCGGGAACGATCTCCTCTTGGGTGTGCCAAATTTCGTTCCAAATGTGACTAATTGATACACCCGTCAACCTAAACAATTATTCAGGCCTGAGGCGCGGTAGAGTATTTAGTAGCGCAGAGCACAGTGTCCCTAGGTATTAGGTTGATTAGAATTGATGAATTGTACGTCGGGTCCGGTAAGCCTCCCTACAGTTATAGGATTCAATTTAAGCCACGGCGCTACAGTTAGCACAAAAAAGGATCCTACTAATAGATTATGTCTATTTATCCTTATTAATTTTTATCTATATTATTATTACTTTTTTTCATATCTATATATAATTTTTGTTATAAACTATATATATATTATAATATATTTATATTATATATATATCGATTAGTCTTAATCTATCTCTATAATATATTATATTTTCATCTTTATCTATTTAGTCGGGAAATGTTAGTCTCAACGTATAACTATGAAGTATATTTCGAGCTCCCCCACATCTGCCCCCCCCCCATCCACTCGCCAGAAATTGGCGCTCGTACGTAGAGTTTCTTGAAAGAAGAAGAATCTCAATTAAGATCTGGCTCCCAAGGTCCAGTATTTATCATTACAGTCCTTTGCAAACCACGTTACGTGGTGATAAGTTTAGTATTTCATGGCCTAACTCGGGTTGATTCTAGGCACTCGTCAAGATACAGTGTTAACCTTTAGAAGAAACCACGTCTGGTTCAAAAACTCAAGGATGTCTATTTCTTCTCACAAGTCATGGAAACTATTTATTAGGTGCTGGTACAAACGTATAGGTCCACCACCAAAAACACTCATTTACGTAGCTGTGTGGACGGGAAATCAAATTAACACATATTATCATATTAATAATCACAGAATTCTGTATCTGGTTATTACAATCTCACATTTTAAACTTGCAAAGCAGAGAGCTTTGCTTATCCATTTTAAACTTCCGACCGCATGACGTAAGGCCTTTAATTTAAATAATCAGCCAATATCCATCCATGAATTCAGCGAAAACAGACGTGAGTGTTTCCGTCCCCATGTCACATTAGCATGTGGCTCTGAATTCTAGAGTTTATATCTAGTAGTTCATATAAAGTCTAGAATTAGAATTACCCAACTCGCGATGAGTATTAGCAGTTAACCATTAATTTCAATAAATAGCTACCCCAATTGCTCCTGTTATAAGCTAGAAATTTTAATTATATTTCTGTACCTTTCCTGAAATGGCTTCCCTAAAATAATATAATAGCACATAGCCTACCACTTTATTTCTCTTACCTGCGCCTCTAAAAAGAAATAGATATAAAATAGAAATCGAATAAGCGAATTCAACACTGTTTTTAACCTCTCACAAATGCTATATATATCTATCAATATTAATTACCCCTGACATCCACAGAAACAATATTCAGGGTTAGTCGCCATCAACTTAAGATAAACTGATTGCATAAAAATATTTATGGAAAAGTCTAGAGAAAGTTCGACAAATTGCCGAAAACAAACTGAGATCTTCAGCTAACAGCTATTCTGTTTTACGAGCAACTACACCGTATCTACTGTGAGTCTATGAAGCGAGAATGATAATTAAAGTTTTTTCAAAATTGGGCCTAATTATCTTTAAAATCGGAGACACAAAGGGATCACTTAATCTTATTATTTCGCCAAGCGAAAATTAGTCTCCCACTACGTCACCAAGCAATATAACACCTTCGACCGCTCTTCACGCGTGTCGTAACATACGTCCAAACACGTACTGAACTAAGCAATTCAGATGAAACAGACGGGCCTGCCATGAGCTTAGCTCAAATCTCCCTCAGCCCCACAGTCACTGACCCCGTGAGGCAGTGGAATTTCACACCTTACAGTGACACCTGGTTTTCCTGCCACCGTAAAAGCCCACCCTACCCCTGCGTTAGTATACTGAAAGTTTTTCCCCAGATTGTCTGTGAATACCTGTTCCATGATGTTGGCAGGGGTGATAAGTTTCACGCCCCTCAGGCCACGACTAGATCATGCCCCGCTAAGGATAGAAGCTTCGCGCCTTGTCTGTAGAGAATGATAGCTCGTAATGCAAACGTACGCTAATATGTTACCTGACGAACCGAATTTACACCACGCATCGCTGACGCCCATAGCGAGACTAGACATCATAATCTACGCAAATATCGGTAACCCTAGCGCTGATTCCTCAGTTTTAGAGTTAAAGAAAGGAAAAACAGGTAAAATAAAGTTTGCGAATTAATATGAAAAATAATAATATTCGCAAAACGAATGGAGATGAAAAAATAAACAGGAAAAAAGGAAATTACAGAGATAATATAAAGAGAGAGTAATCGGGGTGGAAAGACATAGGAAGATAGATGTAGGAAAATTAAATGAATATTAAACCTACGTGACTGGAGCCTCCCCCACCTTTAAGATATGGAAGCCACTCCATGTAACTACGTTATGGAGTTTATATTTCCTATAACCGTAGCTATCGGGGTGTTCTGTCTGTATTCTTCGCACTCTCCTCTTCCCACTCTCATCCTAATTCTCTGTCCAATATCCTACTCTAGTAGTCACACTCCTCAAAGTTTTGCCTTCACCCTGGAACTTGTCTCACTTATGCATCAGCGCTTTGAAAGGAGCGTCCAGCTTATGACATCTTATTTTGAAAGAAAGATTTTATTCTTCCTGTGATAGCGGTGGGATATAATCCCCTGCCCCACTATGTCATCTTCGTCAAGTTTTAGGCTCGATCGTGCTAGGGAGATGGTCGGAGGTTGGCAACTGGTTTTTCCAAGTATCTCTTTTAAGAGATTTAAATGGAAAACCCATTACTTTTTCCCTTCATCATCAATAGTAGATTGCTTTGGTTCACGTTCTAGCACTTAGAAACTCATTTTTCAGGGACGACGTTAACCCGGCCTCTGCCATCCAGTATTACTTCAGTTGGTTGTTCTCACGGTAGGGAAGCAACACCAAATAACTTTCTCTCCTGCTTCCAGTTCTACCTCTCTTCCGCGACTTTCCTGATATAGGTTAGCCTTTTAGCGTGCCTTGCTGTGCTAATATTACGTCAGCTCGCTTAAAAGTTTAGTCGTTGCTAGGTCCCACCCCTACAGTTTCACCGTTCCTTTTAAAACCGACACATATTTACTGGCATGAGACAACTGTCTCATCATTACAGCCTTCTCTGTCATGTGAGAGTTCACGAGAACTGAATGTAAGGCTTCAAGCCGGGCCACTTAATGGGTCTGCCGAATAAGGAGTGTAGCTGGCGGGGAAATCCATGTGGAAGTGGAAGTATGAGGGATGACGATTCTCTTAGTCTCCCCAAATAATGCTGCAGGTAAATCAGAGATCCAATCACTCATTCCAGGTCTTTTCACTTGTGCCACGCTTCACCTCTTATGCTTAGCATCCATGTCGACTGCAGTTTCCATTAGCACGTTCCGACGAGAGCCCCATTTACCCGGCCGGTAGTACTAAGACTCTGTTCTCCCCTCTTATCTTACTTTTTTAGATGGATGCATGCTGGTACACAGTCATCAACGAAGATCCTCTAACGTTCTCATCATCATGTAGTGTATTCGAGGTATGGTAGAGTCCCATTATCCTCCGATCAACACAACTGTGCTGAAGGAAATCACTCAGACCGATGTGAAAATATCTGAACACGACGCGGCTATCTGCCGACCATGACCTTATATGGCATTGCTAGCAGCATGGTTAGCACGGGTATAGCTTATCTATGCCCATAAAGTGCAATGTTATCGACTAAGGTTCAGGATGAACCTGTTCCTCTTCTTTTAGTTCCCTTTCGAAAAGGTCCCTAAAAATGTCGATCACACTTACACCCGTTCGCGAATGGTGTACCCATTATTGGCATTTCACCCATGTAGGACTCTGGGGGGTGTCATAAGTTGCTTGGTGAGTACTCAACGTTGGAACTGGGCACAGGAGTTTGACGTATCCTGATAATATCAGTGTTCAGCTACTCCTGCCACCAATAATGATGGGTTTTTATACGGTTATACGTTGGTTTGTGGTTCGCTCTCAGTCCCATGTGTCCGCTAAAGGGAAAGAGATCGAGGCCCCATTTCTAGGTTTGGCTTCTGTACTGTTTCATCAGGTACTTAGGAGCTGGTTGTAAACACCTTGGTCAGGCTCTGCCTTCGTTTCTCTCCGATAAAGTACGCCATCCTCCATTAGAAAAAATGTCCACGTTATTGCTGTTTGGGTTCCTTAGCCATGTGGCTCCAGTTTTCCTCAAAGCAGGGTGCCAAAGTAGGGTCCTTGTATTGCGCCTTCTTTTTAAGTTCCATAGGGTAACAAAATTAGGGCAGCAGGATCCCGTTCCTTCTTGGTTTGCCCTCTTGTAGTTACTGCTGCCACAATCGGCTCTTCCGGTTTCCCAATACACACGTATCTCCCGCCAAGTATGACTGGGTAGATGGGATCATCCATAACAGCCGCTTTGATCACACCTCTGACAAAGTCAGAGTGTATCTCCACCAATGCGATGGGAAGCGCTGTAGGTGCATCACTCTTACGAACTCCACAAAGTTTGACGGTCTGTCCTGTCTCTTGACCGGGTTTAACCAGCTTTCTGGCAACAATGCAATCATAAGAAAGCCCCGTGTCAAATAAGCACAAGAAGTTTGAGAAACCGTTCAAAAGTAACAGTACCTCGCGTTGGAGGGTGATCCAATCCCCAACAGGTTGGGAATCACTGTCAATAATTCCGCCTTGCGAGACTGTCAATCAAAGCATCCGATGCGTTTCGGCTCGGTGTGCTCGTGTGTGCCTCGGTCTGATCATATGTCCCGTGCTCAGGGGTTCTCCCTTTGCCACCTTGTCCTTTTCTGGCTACTACGCTGCCATGTAGGGCGGTCGGGTTGATCAGACTGTTTTGGGGTGGTGGTGGGGTTACTTGTTCTTGTAGAACTTGGATTTTTCAGGAGGGGGGGTTTTGAGGGTCCAGTTTTCTCTGTGGTTATTTTGGTTAGAAGCCTGAGTAGATAGCTATAGGTTATGTTTTCGAAAATGAATGCCTCCTCTGTCGGTTTCCGCTTTTGTGGCCGGTAGTTCAGCCAGCGCATTGTGATAACGCTCAGACTTATCCAAAATGTCTTCAAGTTTTTCTGCCCCCTGCTCAGCGAGAAATCTCCGGGTATCAGCAGACAAAGTGTTCTTTATTTGTTCAGTTAGAACAAGTTCCTCAAGACCTTCATAGGTAGAGGGGAGCTGCGAAAGCTCAAGGCACTTTGTTAGATATCCCTTAAGACGAGATGAGAACTGGTGAAAAGTTTCAGAATTCTCTTTCCGGCTGTTGCGAAACAGTTGCAAAAACTTGCGAGCGTTCATTTCAAAGCGCTCCAGTAACGCGTTCTTCAACACATCGTAGTCGTCTTGTTGGCTACTTTCCAGCTTAGCATAAACATCATAAGCAGAACCTTTTAGGGCCTGGGAAAGTTTCATATTCCAACGCGACCTCTCTAACCCGTACAGAGTTGCAATTTTCTCAAATTTTTTCTAACCATGTGTCAATCTTCTCATTTGGACAAGGAAAAGATTCAAGAGTGAAAGACATAGCATTTAGTTGCAGAGATTGAGTGTTAGCAGGGTCAGTTAAGGAAGAATGAGGAGAAGACTCTCCATTGCTGGAGGTAGAGGCAGCACCACGACTTTGGAATTCTAGAGTTTTAAGAGCCACCTCGTGCTGTCTCTGTTTCTCATTTTCTCTTTCCAAGCTGTCTCTCCTCCCTCTCCTTCTCCTGCTGTCTCTCCTATCTCTCTCTTTTCCTCATGCTGCATCCTGCGAATTTCCATTTTCCTCATCCATCTTCTTCTGCTGTAAAATCTGCGGCTGCTTTTTCCTTAGCTTCCGCTGCTCAGCTTCCTCCTCTCCGCATCAATATCTCTCGAGTTCGTCTCTGACAAATGCTTTCGCTTCTTCTCCTTCCAGTCCCTCTCTTCCATTGCTTCCTGTCTTAACAAGTTGCCTCAGTTTCGCCCTCTCGGCCATATTAAATCAGTGACTGCGACTATTGGAGAAAGAAAATAGGAAAAAGGTAACACTGGTTCTTACCCCTTACTAGAAAAAAATTACCAAAAATCAAAAGATGATATATTTACCCCTGGGATACCTCCTCCAAAATAAAATCTAACTATCGCTGCTATTATCGGCAATAAAGCACTCATTGCAAAAACACGACTACGCCCAAATAAATGGTAGTTTAAGATTACATTCTGAAAAATAAGTTGCTACAGTGGAAAAGCAAAAGAATATTGCAAAAATTAAAGAGAAAAATAATCCCTTAATTTTTAAAAATCCACTATAAGTTCGCCCCTGAAGTCAGATCGGGTAAGGGAGGGAATTAATCTGGACAAAAAGTCCGAAACACACTCCTTAATTTAGTTCAAACGCCGTTCTGCCTCAGTACCCAGTGAATGTTATACACTCACCACTTTACCAGCATTTAGTATTACAATCAGCAGTTAACATATATCCCGACAAAATCAACCTGTAACCAAAATGTATATTATTCAAAGATGCTGTGGAAAAAAAAAACTTATTAGTTTGTGTGGTCAGCACGCCCGTAAACAGATCGCTAGTCTAGGGGGTAATATTTTTAAAAAAGATACACAGTCACAAGACATCACACTCTTACTCTATATCAGAATACAGAATCTTAAGTTCAAAATCCAGATAGACGAGTCCACATTTGTCGTACTCGTCTTCCTATTCTAAGTTCAAAAATCCTACGGACGAGAACCCATAACGAGACCGGGTTCGTCGTAACGTTAGGCGACCATTTGTCGTAGATTTTCGATAGGAGAATTAAGACTAGGTTTGGTCCCTTCTGAATAGGTTTGAATAGGTGATAGACTCAGTGAGAGTTAGTGAAAGGTAATAGAATTTCCACACACGTGAGATGATAGATTTTGATATAGTGGCTGTCTCTGAAAGCGAAAAGAATTCTTCTCTCTCTCTCACCTATCTTCTACAACAGTTGTTACAGCGTCAGACAGACTACACCAATATACATATTACGTATATTTCTATCACTCACAGGCACGCACATACACGTGACGACAGGTAAACACACAGACGTGGGCAAACTATAACAATGATATATATATTATCTAGAACGAGCTGACCAAACACTATTATTAAGTTCAAGAGCGATTTTAATATCAGGAAAAATCGGCTCACAACATCAAAGAAAGTACATCAAGGAAAATACATATACACATAGTCATAAAAATTCAAGGAAATGTTGCAAGGATGATAGCCCCGTTATAGTGTTAACTCTAGGTTTAGCCCGGCCCCGTTAAGAGAACAGATGATGGCGCCCGAGTCACAGATACATAGGGTTTGAGTCTAAGAGTTTTCTTTGTTTTATCTCGTAATTATATGCACAGAGTTTGAAAAAAATCTGATTTAACCTAAGACAAAACACAAGAACTCTGGCCTTAGCAACAAATTATGCAGATTGAAAAAAAAATATTAGGACAGCAACAGGGTGTCAAAGATATAATAGTGAAAAATATCACTCAAACCAGCGTACACTCATTCATTCCGCCATGGCCTCTCATTCATGTACTCACGACTTTGCTCGCTGCCTCTTGGAACACACTGATTTTAGATCTTCACACAGACTCAAAAAAAATGCAGTCTTCTGCCAAGAAGTCCCCAGTTCCAAAAGACGTATTTAACTCGGAGTCTCCGGGAACGACTACTTGGGTGTGCAAATTTGTTCAAATGTCTGATTAAGTCACCTAACAATTATTCCAGGCGCGGGAGTTAGCAGAGCACAGTGTCAATAGCGTAGGTTTCTAGAAATGATGAATGTCAGGTCGGTGCCTTCCCTCAGTATAGGATTCACTTTAGTCACACCACAGATTTGTCCACAAGAATATATATATATATATATATATATATATATATATATATATATATATATATATATATATATATATATATATATATATATTTCTATATATATATATAATATATATATATATATATAGTCGGGAAATGTTAGTTCATACTAGAAGTATTTCGCGCCACCAGGCAGAAAAATTACGTAGAGTTTCTAGAAGAAATTAAGATCTGGCTCCAAGGTCCAGTATTTATCATTACAGTCTTTGAAAACCCGTTATTGGGATATAGTATTTCTGGCTAACTCGGGTTGCATATGCACTGTTTAGACCAGTGGTACTTAAGAAACCCACGTGGTTCAAAATAAGGACTGTCTATTTCTTCACAAGTATGGAAACTACTACTAGGTGCTGGTAAAGTTAGGGTCACCCCAAAACTTTCACTGTGTGGATGTCGTGGAATATTCTAATCCACATATATAAATTATTAGGTAAATATGAAGCCTAACAAATAAAATTAATAAACAAAAGAGCAATGGTAAATAACAGTGCTGTCACAAAGTTCACGTTGATATTAAAGGCCTTCTGCAACATACACGCGTTTCCCAAACACACAATAAAATGTGCTGCCTTTCTAAGAAAAACCTTGAAATATGCAAGTTGACCTAAATTTTAAATTCCATTCATGTCTTTTTCTACACTATGTTACCAAAAACAAAAGACAGATGGACTAAAGGATAGCGAGAAGAGAGAGGGGCGAATAAAGCCGAACGCATGCAAAATGAAACACGCGTCTCGCTATTAATGCCACCCCCAACCCGCGTCGCGCGATACACAATTACTACTATCACGCGTGTTAGGCTACAGGCACCAACTTTTTCGGACGGACAGTGATAAATTCACTACCCTTCCCAGAGTTAGGTTTTTAAAATCATAAAAAACGCTTATTAGGAAAGATAACATTATATGGGTTTACGTTTGAAAACATTACAGTACCCAGACAGCACATCTTCGAAACAGGAGGTAGAAGGAATTGCATATTTTGAACGCAGCCACGTAGCTCTTTTAAATTTGGATATTTGGGTTCCTTAGGGCTTGCTGACAAAGAATATGTAAAACGTTACGCAAATAGTCCAGGAATTAATAAATTATAACCAAAATAAAATAGTGGGGATGCCTGACAACATGGAATCATTTCTGCTCATAAATTTTTTTTTTTATAACGTGTTTGAAAAAACCTTACGTTACAGAAATAGCCTACCATGTAAACTCCAAATTGATTGGAGCGCAACAAATGAAAGACTAACCACGATTGGTCGGGCTATAAATACTATCTTTCGTTGTTAGGGGAGACGTGAAAAGGTAACATTTTTTCAAACACTTGTCGAAACGTGGCCTCATTGGCTAGACTCGCTGATATACTCACTTAGGAGCGTTAGTTCGAGACCACTAGTGCAAATAATCTTGATAAAGCAACAGTGCGTTGAAGCCAGCTCATATTTGTGTTAAATAAAAGCCTGGAACATAAGCAGATGGGAATTTGTGCCAGTATTTTGTGCCAGAATTCATTGCTAATCAACGTATCTGTGTTTATTCTATGAATTGTGGTAAGCTTGAACCATTCAGTATCTTTTAATGAAAATTGAATGTAAATTGTTAATTTATGCCTGTATATATATGTGTAGTTCAGTGGCAAACAGGAGATAAAGCCTATAATGCTCCAGCCTGAACAGAGGGTGTCGGAGGGAAGTAAAACGGCATGGAATGGCCAAATAGTACACTGACACCTGGATGATTGACTAGAAAGAAATAATGCTGGAAGTGCAGAGGCGTGGTAACCATTAAGGAGGTAAATACTGGTATAAAGTATTTCAGATGAAGCTGACAGTTGGCCTAACGCTCTGAACTCAATGTTTGTGATGTGTTGTGATCAGTGTAAAAGAGAGTATAAGTTAGTTATGAAGTAGAAGGTACATCCTTCTTGATTTCAGGGACCGTGGTCTTGATGGTACTGAGCAGCACCTGGTCAGAGCTTTGCTGAATCCAGAGTCGGACAGCATACTCCTTGGTCTTTTTAGCTATCAGTGAGGTGTCTCCAGAGCCCAGGGGAGAATTCGAGCAGAGGAGTCCCTTCCTGCCGCCATCACGCAAGATAAGCTGATTTGGCCAGCTGAGCTCAACATTATGTCCCCTCATCTTGAAATGACTTTGTAAAAATAACATTCAGAGGGGAATTTAATTGTCTTAATATCAGGAACTGAGAACATCTCCAATACTAGTCCCTAAGACAAACTATTGAAGTCATGATGACAAATACCAACAGAGCTTGAACAAAACAAAACCAGTATTACCTCATATTACACTACACAACTGACACACATAGGATATTTTTAATAATATATGTCACTACAATATTCATATTGATAAAGTCTGTACATATACTTGTAATTAAAATTGATTGTGATTCCTGGTTCCTTTGTATTTGAATCAGGACACATATACCTTTATGACAAAATGAATACATATTGTTATTTGAAAAGTTATCAGTGACTCCTTAAGATATTCTCATAGAGTGTTATATGTATGTGAGTGTCACAGTGTTGTCAAGAGTAGTGGATTAAATTAAATTGTTTATCTGTCTGTTGTTGTGACTTACACTTCATCATACACATACCCTAGACACATAACGTAGTCATCACACTATTCCAGAATAATTCTGACTGAGATATATAGATATGTGGTAGCAAGTAAGGTTATCTATAATACACTACTCTTAATAGATATAGATACCTTCACAGCTGATCTCAGTCAGTACACTAAGTCCCCTATAAATATTTATAACATCCCACTTCACCACATATATTGGGGGCTCGTCCGGGATTTTGAATCTTTCCCTATTAAAAATATTGGGGGTAATTCACTTCAGGGAATATAAGAATTAAAAGGTATCCTTGGGTGGAATTAAATAAGGTTGGCTCACGGTGCCTGTGTTGTCCATTAGATATATTTAGAGATTAAATTGTTGGTTAGACATTGTAGAAATTTACCTGATAGACAATGGCGGACCTGGCCAAGTTTCGATCTGCTGCTGTACAGACTGCAAAAGAGTTAGGATTAGATGGGCAAGTTATGGTTGCCTATGTCACTACGGAATGTGACAAATTTATTGAACGCGAAGAAAGAAGATTAGAAAAAGAGGCCGAAAGAAAGTTAGAGGCTGAGACTAAGAGGTTGCAAGCTGAGGCTGAGACTAAGAGGTTGCAGATTGAGGCTGACAAAGAGGCTAAGAAATTGGAAGCAGAAAGAGAAGACAAAAGATTAGCTGCAGAAAGAGAAGCCGAGGAAAGAAGACAGGCTGCAGAAAGGGAAGAGAGGAAATTAGCTGCAGAAAGGGAAGCAGAAGATAAAAGATTACAAAGGGAACATGAGTTACGACTAAGGGAGTTTGAGTTTCAGGGCCATGCTCCTGAAAATGGTGCCAGTCCCTTTGCCTCTGATGCCACTGCTAGCCAAGGAGCCTCAACCTCAGCTATGAATTTTCATTTAGATCATTTTGTTGAGAAAGACGATGATATTGAGAGCTATATAAATAGGTATGAGCTATTAGCTACCACGTATGGGTTAGAGAGAGAAAGGTGGAGCTTAAAGTTATCTCAGGGACTTCGTGGGGCAGCTTATGAAGTTTTTGCAAAAATGAGCAGAGGTGATCAGGAAAATTATGACATGCTAAAGCAGGCTCTTTTGTTAAGGTATGAAAAGAATGCAGAATTTTATAGGAAAAAATTTAGGAATGCTAAACTACTGTCAGGTGAAACCTATCACCAGTTCTCTGCACGAATAGAGACATACTTGGAGAAATGGACTTCTCTGGGGAAAACCCAAGATCTTAAGGAAATGGTCCTTATAGAGCAATTAAGAGAGTCCATGGCTCCAGACCTGAGAAAGTTTCTCATGGAACAAGGTGCAGAGAGGCTGGGTGAGTTGCTAAATGTTGCTGAAAGGTATCAAGCAGCTCAAGCAGAGGTAACAGGTAATAAAAAGAAACAAGTGGATAACTTTAGGGCACCACAGAACTTTAATAAATTTGATCCTAAGGATCAAAATAAAGGTAAGCACCATTTTGATAGGCCACGGTATGAAAATAAAAATAAATTCCCACAATTCGATGAAAGGAAATATGATGAAAGAAAATCTTTCAACCAAGGAAAAAGGTGGTGTAAGAATTGTCAGATGGACAATCATGACACTGACCGTTGCAGAAGGAAACCTGTGTATATGGCAACCCTTCAGGTCAGGTCGACCTCAAGACAGGAGGAGGATATTATGTTAGATACCACTCCAGAAGAGATGAGGAAGGCACAGGCTGGGGATAAAACACTCAAGCCTTGTTTCAGAAAATTGTCAACTTGTCATACAACTCAGGCAAGGGAGATTTTTACATGAAAAACAAGTTGATGTATAGGAAGACTGGAGCTAGATCCAAAGGTCACGGACAGCTGGTTCTTCCAAAAAGATATAGGACAGAATTAATAAGGAGCCTACATGTGAAACCAGATGGGGACCATGAGAAGATAGGTACCATCATTCAAAAGGTGGCTCACAATTATTATTGGCCCAAAGCAAGATGGGACATTGAGAATTTTGTAGAAAGGTGTAGCATAGCACATGAGGGAACACCCACAAGTGGGAACATGGATCAGGACCTGGACACGCCACGGGGCAAAATTAGGCCTGATAATAAAAAAGAAAAATAGATTTGATAAAGTGGACCAAATGGAATGGGAAGCCCCTTTTCACGGACAAGCTTCACTTAACTGTTTTACAATGGCCACTATGCGGAGAGTGCAAAAAGATGTCTTACCCCAGGATAAGCCGAACATCCCTCAATCGGACTTAAACAAACTGGAGGAAGAGGATGTAGAGAGGAAATCTCTCATCAAGAATTTTAAGTGGGGGAGAAAGCCCCAAAAGAAAAATTGGTAGCGGTCGTTTTGTGAATGATAATTCTGGGAGGAAAAAATCATCACTATAAAGCTTCGAGTGGAAGAGACCATACCGGTGCATGGACAAATAGGTCCACACAATTAAAGGTCCATATGTAGCTATGTTAAGAACGTGGACTGATGAAAAGGCAGAGGAAAACATTACATCTTCATACCAATATGTGAATGAGCTGACCACTCGGTTAAAAACTGGCTGGAAACTTGCCAATGAAAATTTGAAACAAGCCAGGAAGAAACATGCTGCCTATTATAACAGGAAGGCGAAAGACATAAATTTGGCTGTGGGAGAGAAAGTACTGCTTCTTTTGCCCGGGAGTCAGAATAAGTTACAAATTGGATGGCAGGGTCCATATACAGTTCTAGAGAAGGTGTCTAGAACAAATTATAAGATAGATAAGAAGGGGAAAGAAAAAATCTATCATGTGAATCTCCTGAAGAAATATTTGGAAAGAGAACATCAGGAAGAGACACACTTGTTGACCTTGTCCATCGCCATGGAGATGAAAACGGAACCACTTTCATCATTTGAATATCCATTACACCCCTGTGAGACAGCAGCACAGGTGAAAATCAGTACACATTTAACGAAAACTCAGAAAGAGAGAGTGCAACAGGTTCTAAATAATCATGCAGAGGTGTTAACAGACCGACCAGGGCATACAAACCTATTGGAATATGATATGAAACTAATAGACTCCACACCTGTCTGTATGAAACCATATTCGATTCCGTTTGCTAAGGAGAAAGCTTTGAAGGAAGAGATAGACTATCTATTGAAGGAAGGAATTATTTCGCACAGTGAGTCTTCGTATAGTTCCGGTGTGGTACTCTTAAGGAAGCCCTCTGGAGAACATAGACTCTGTATAGATTACAGGAGACTGAATGCTATTACAGAAGGACAGGTGGATCCATTGCCGGATACAAATCAGCTGTTTGCCAGGCTAAATAAAGCTAAATATTTCTCAAAAGTGGATCTGAGTAAAGGATACTATCAGATTCCAGTAAAGCCTGAGGTTAGACCATACCTAGCTTTTAGTACCTCAGAAGGACACTATGAGTTTAATAGATTGCCATTTGGATTGAAGAATGCGCCTAGTGTCTTCTCTAGAATGATGAGAAAATTATTGGATCCTCTGAATAATCCCTGTATAACAAATTTTATGGATGATATCCTTATAGCAACAGAAACATTTGAGGAACACATTGACTCTCTGAACATGCTGTTTGATCGACTTAGGGAGGCAAATTTAACAGCCCGACCAACCAAATGTTGCGTTGGATGTAAAGAATTGGAATTTTTGGGACACACAGTTTATCAGGGAAACATGACCCCTGACCCAAAGAATTTAGAGAGACTACAGAAAGCCCCGAGACCACAAACCAAGAAGGACGTGAGATCCTTTGTCTCATTATGTGGTTTCTACCAGAAGTATATCAAAAACTTTAATACCATATGTGCACCGTTAACTGAATTGACACGTAAAGGACATCCAGATCGCATTACATGGACACCACAATGTGAAATGACTTACCAAGAATTGAAGGAAAAGCTCACAAGTAAACCCATTTTGAAATTACCTGACTTAAGTCAAGAATTCATAGTAAGGACGGATGCAAGTAATATTGGGTTAGGTGCAACTCTACTACAGAAATCAGATGCATTGGATGGGGAATTAAGCCCAGTGGCATATGCTAGCAGAAAGTTGAATAAAGCTGAAATCAACTACTCAACTAGCGAAAAAGAATGTCTTGCAGTAATATGGGCGATAAAGAAATTCAATATTTATCTATATGGGAAGGCATTTAAGTTGCAAACAGACCACAAACCTTTATCGTTTCTAGCACAGGCTAGGCATGAGAACTCTAGGTTACTCCGATGGTCTTTACTTTTGGCTCCATATAATTTTAGCATTGAGTATATATCTGGAAAAACCAATTTGGGAGCGGATTTTTTAAGCCGCCATCCGTGTGATGAGAATCACCGTAAACCCCAGAAATAATAATAAATTTCTCTATGTGAATATAGAATAAAGGACTGACATATAATGTCTGTTTTAAGAGGGGAGGTGTCGTGGAATATTCTAATCCACATATATAAATTATTAGGTAAATATGAAGCCTAACAAATAAAATTAATAAAGAAAAGAGCAATGGTAAATAACAGTGCTGTCACAAAGAAGGTACTCGAAATCCCCCTTGTTTTCTACTTCGTCGGCAAATTGTAACGCTTTCACGTTGATATTAAAGGCCTTCTGCAACATACACGCGTTTCCCAAACACACAATAAAATGTGCTGCCTTTCTAAGAAAAACCTTGAAATATGCAAGTTGACCTAAATTTTAAATTCCATTCATGTCTTTTTCTACACTATGTTACCAAAAACAAAAGACAGATGGACTAAAGGATAGCGAGAAGAGAGAGAGGGGCGAATAAAGCCGAACGCATGCAAAATTAAACACGCGTCTCGCTATTAATGCCACCCTAAACACGCGTCGCGCGATACACAATTACTACTATCACGCGTGTAGGCTACAAGCACTAACTTTTTCGGACGGACAGTGATAAATTCACTACCCTTCCCAGAGTTAGGTTTTAAAATCATAAAAAACGCTTATTAGGAAAGATAACATTATATGGGTTTACGTTTGAAAACATTACAGTACCCAGACAGCACATCTTCGAAACAGGAGGTAGAAGGAATTGCATATTTTGAACGCAGCCACGTAGCTCTTTTAAATTTGGATATTTGGGTTCCTTAGGGCTTGCTGACAAAGAATATGTAAAACGTTACGCAAATAGTCCAGGAATTAATAAATTATAACCAAAATAAAATAGTGGGGATGCCTGACAACATGGAATCATTTCTGCTCATAAAATTTTTTTATAACGTGTTTGAAAAAAAACCTTACGTTACAGAAATAGCCTACCATGTAAACTCCAAATTGATTGGAGCGCAACAAATGAAAGACTAACCACGATTGGTCGGGCTATAAATACTATCTTTCGTTGTTAGGGGAGACGTGAAAAGGTAACATTTTTTCAAACACTTGTCGAAACGTGGCCTCATTGGCTAGACTCGCTGATATACTCACTTAGGAGCGTTAGTTCGAGACCACTAGTGCAAATAATCTTGATAAAGCAACAGTGCGTTGAAGCCAGCTCATATTTGTGTTAAATAAAAGCCTGGAACATAAGCAGATGGGAATTTGTGCCAGTATTTTGTGCCAGAATTCATTGCTAATCAACGTATCTGTGTTTATTCTATGAATTGTGGTAAGCTTGAACCATTCAGTATCTTTTAATGAAAATTGAATGTAAATTGTTAATTTATGCCTGTATATATATGTGTAGTTCAGTGGCAAACAGGAGATAAAGCCTATAATGCTCCAGCCTGAACAGAGGGTGTCGGAGGGAAGTAAAACGGCATGGAATGGCCAAATAGTACACTGACACCTGGATGATTGACTAGAAAGAAATAATGCTGGAAGTGCAGAGGCGTGGTAACCATTAAGGAGGTAAATACTGGTATAAAGTATTTCAGATGAAGCTGACAGTTGGCCTAACGCTCTGAACTCAATGTTTGTGATGTGTTGTGATCAGTGTAAAAAGAGAGTATAAGTTAGTTATGAAGTAGAAGGTACATCCTTCTTGATTTCAGGGACCGTGGTCTTGATGGTACTGAGCAGCACCTGGTCAGAGCTTTGCTGAATCCAGAGTCGGACAGCATACTCCTTGGTCTTTTTAGCTATCAGTGAGGTGTCTCCAGAGCCCAGGGGAGAATTCGAGCAGAGGAGTCCTTTCCTGCCGCCATCACGCAAGATAAGCTGATTTGGCCAGCTGAGCTCAACATTATGTCCCCTCATCTTGAAATAACTTTGTAAAAATAACATTCAGAGGGGAATTTAATTGTCTTAATATCAGGAACTGAGAACATCTCCAATACTAGTCCCTAAGACAAACTATTGAAGTCATGATGACAAATACCAACAGAGCTTGAACAAAACAAAACCAGTATTACCTCATATTACCACTACACAACTGACACACATAGGATATTTTTAATAATATATGTCACTACAATATTCATATTGATAAAGTCTGTACATATACTTGTAATTAAAATTGATTGTGATTCCTGGTTCCTTTGTATTTGAATCAGGACACATATACCTTTATGACAAAAATGAATACATATTGTTATTTGAAAAGTTATCAGTGACTCCTTAAGATATTCTTATAGAGTGTTATATGTATGTGAGTGTCACAGTGTTGTCAAGAGTAGTGGATTAAATTAAATTGTTTATCTGTCTGTTGTTGTGACTTACACTTCATCATACACATACCCTAGACACATAACGTAGTCATCACACTATTCCAGAATAATTCTGACTGAGATATATAGATATGTGGTAGCAAGTAAGGTTATCTATAATACACTACTCTTAATAGATATAGATACCTTCACAGCTGATCTCAGTCAGTACACTAAGTCCCCTATAAATATTTATAAAATCCCACTTCACCACAGTGGAGGAAAAATAACACATATAATATAATAAACAGAATCTGTACTGGTTATAACTTACATTTAAACTTGCAGGCAGAGAGCTTTGCTTATCATTTAAACTTCCCGTGACGTAAGTTATATTTAAAAATCAGCAATCCTCATGAATTAAGAACACGTGCGTATTCCGTCACCATTCACGAGGCTCGATTCTAGAGTTTATACGTTAGTTTAGAAAAATACACTCGACTGAGTATTAGCAGTTAAATTAAATTCATAAATAGCTACAATTGCCGTTATAAGCTAGAAATTTAATTTTATTCTGCTTTCCACTGAATGCTTCCCTAGAAAATATAATAGCCTACCACTTTATTTCTCTTCTGCGCTAAAGAAATAGATTAAAATGAATTAAGCGATTTAACACTTTAACACTCACAAAATCTATATATCTATCATATTAATTACCTCAACCACAGAATTACAGGTAGTCGCACAACTTAAGAATAAGATTGCTGAAAATATTTCTGGAAGTCTAGAAGTTCGACAAATTGCCGAAACAAACTGAGATCTTCGCTAACAGCTATTCTGTTTACGAGCAACCTATCTACTGAGAGTCTATGAGCGAGAATGAAATTAAAGTTTCAAACACGGGCCAAATATCTTAAAATCAGACAAAGGGCCCAAACTTATTTCGCCAAGCGAAATTATCTCCCCTACTCCCAACATTTACGTCCGCTTAACGCGTGTCGTAACTGTCACCTACTGACCACGATGTACGCGTGTCAGTTTCAAATCCCAGACAGCCTGACTCCAATGCAGGGCAGTTTTCACACTACAGCTGACCATGGCCCACCGTGAGCGCCATGTCAGTTTGGGATTTTCCAGACAAATGTCTGGATACTGACCGGTGCAGATGTAAAGTATCACACCTCACCGGGACTTATGCCGAGAAGAAGCTCGCGCGCTCGGTGAGAATGTAGACGATTTGCTACGTCCTATGTTCCGCGAACCGACTTATCACGCCTTCTGACGCCCTGCAGCCCTGACATCTACGTAATATCGTCCTAGCGCGATTCTCAGTTTTAGAGAAAGGAAAACAGGTAAAGTTTGCGAATTATATGAAAATAATAATATCAAAACGAATGGATGAAAAATATACAGGAAAAAAGGAAATACAGAGATAATAAAAGAGAGAAATCGGGTGAAAGAATAGGAAGAAGATGTAGGAAATTAAATGAATATAAACCCTACGTGACACTCATGTGTGCTTCTAGAGGCAAAGCCCGCCTTTGGAAATATTTAATATATTGAGAAAGATGGCTAATTGTGTCTGTAAGTTGGGAAAGGTATTTAAAGAAGTATTTCTTGAATAGATAGAGACACCTACCAGGAACATAAAGAAGGATGAAAGGTATTGATTCACAGTATCTTTTGACATATTATTTAATAGTTTTACTCACAACCAAATTATTGTATGGAGGCGAATCATGGGAAAATACTTATAATTAAGAAGATAGAAGTAAATTGTGATCACGTTGAAAGGGGAGGTTTAACCCCCAAAAATGAAGAATTTCATTGAAAATATCAAATTTTAGATACATATTGCACTGGAAAGTACATTCATTTGCCCACATTTCTGTATGTTTATTTTCACTAAAACCTTTGTGGATGATTTTATATAAATTTTAAAAGTATGTCAGGTAAGTGTATTTTTACCTAATTATATATATGTAAAATATACAAATTGGTATATTTGTGATGCTATATTGCTTCTAATGCATGGATTTTAATTTTCGGTACCGTATTCATTTCCCTCAAGCAAACAGAATTCAAGTTTTTCAAACATAGTTTCATGTGTAAAAATAATTTTGACTGGCTGATTTTTATTAACCATGGTGTCCTTTGATGGGTCATCGAAATAATAACGTTGCTGGAGGTATTCCAGTAAAGTGGTAGGGTACCTCCTTATACGCAAATAAAGTTGCAGGTAAGAACGAATCACAGGATTCTGGTTCCCTCCTGTGCGAGCTTACGTAAAATTGTAAGTAGAATCTCGTTATATCTTTCCACTTGTCCAATCGATTGTGGATGATAAAATGTGCGGACGAGAATATTTTGAAAAATCCTAAAAACTTTCTCCATCAGTTTCCCTCTGAACTGTGAACCATTGTCAGTTAATATCTGATACGGGTATCCTAATCTTGAATATATTGAGAGCAAAGCCTCTCCTACATGTACTGAGTCTGCTGAGGGTAGAGAAATCGCTTCCCCCCTCATAGTACATGTCTACCAGAGAAAGGATGTATTTTTTCGGAAACTGACGAAAAGCGCATACAGTCTGATGAAATGAAGAATTTAATGAAAAGTAAGCTGCAAAGTATGACACAGAACATTGAATCAATAAAGGAAAATACCAGAGATGATTCCTACATAGCAGTGGGATACCGATTTGAGTAAATTTTGTGTAAAAGTGTAATTCCTCCCTTTTTTCTTAATTTTCTCGAAACCTCATTTTTCACACAAATGTGGGCACGTTGCCCATGATTTTTCAAAAACTATTAGTGATACAGCAGTAAATTTTGGGCCACATGCTGTACACATAGTGCTCATTAAAATAAACTAGAATAAAGGATATATGTTAACAAACTACAAAACTGTTAAGAAATAGCTAAGATACCCCCCTTAAAAATTTCAACTATTTTTCGATTGGTATGTTAAAATCCAAAAAAACTCAGATATCAAACCAATCAAAATTATTTTAGTATACATTCATTATCATATATTAACAAATGAAACAGCCAAATTTCATAACTCAAGTTGTACTCACATTTGAGATATCTTGGGCAACAAAATACCCCAAAAAAGCTAAAATTTGCCTTTTTTTCACTGTTTTTCCGCCACAGATTGCAAGTTTTTAGTATATACCTCAATGTTTTGTATTTTTTCAGTCATTTTGCTTGTATAAATGACTAGATATAGATATTAACTTATAATTCTGTGTTTTTCATTTTGGGGGTTTAACCATATATATATATGCATTTTAGTGATTAATTCATTTGTGCGTTAGGAAGTGTGTAGACTGTGTTAGAAAACTACGGTGTGTTGCTGGCAGACTTACAGGCATGTGTATAATTCTGGAGGCAAAAGCCAGCCTTGTGAAATATTCAAAATAAATGAGAATGATGGCAAAAGTGTGTCTATAGGTTTAGAAAAGCATTTAAAGAATTATTTCTTGATGGAATGGCACACTCACCAGGAACGTAAGGAAGGATAAAAGTGATTGTTTTACTGGATTGTTTAAGTTGTTACTTAGTATTTTATGCTAGACCAAATCATTCTATGGAGGCGGATCATGGACAAATGGATCTAACTAAGGATTTAGAGGGAAAGTGTAGTCACGGTGAACTGGATGTGGGTAATACTGGTATAAATTGTCCTGCGCATCTGCTAGCACACTGTCTGAAACTGTCTATCATCCCCATCTTGTGTAATAATGGGATAGTGATGGACCATATAGGGGTTACATTTATTTTGTTTCAGGTTTTATCCTGTAAACCACACAAACTTTAAAGAGTCATCCACCTCTGCTGGAACCTGTGGTGCGAGTGCCCTTGTTGTCAACAGGGCCAGATACCCAGTTTCCACTGCCTGGAGGAACTTCATAAGACTTGTCCGTCCATGGCAGGAATGTGACAGACTTCTAAATAAGAGATAAGTGGCCAAACAAAGCCACTAGTCAGAGTATCCAGATGACACCAACATATTAAAAATCAAGGTTCTAATAAAGACACAGTTTATGATTAACAGTGTGGACACACACACACATACACACACACACACAATATATATATATATATATATATATATATATATATATATATATATATATATATATATATATATATATATATATATATATATATATATATATATATATATATATATATATATATATATATATCCAGTACAAATATTTCACATTCAAGTGATAGTGACATAAACGTGTTAGTATTATACAAATGTTCTTCCAACGGAAATAATTAACCAAAGTGATAACTTTCAACAAGTTTAATGTCTTTTGAAACTTTTTGATTATTTTCCAATGTTTATTGATTTAATGTTGTAATTGAATTTGATTTCATTTCAAGCTTTTCAAACAGAAAAGATAAACTGTATAAATAAATTGTAAATATTTACCAGCAGACTTCCTTACTTATTTAAGTTGAGTTCAAGTTCTTGTTGGTAAATAATTTTGTTAATACCCCTAGCAAAGTCAACAACAACAATAATAATAGCAATAATAATAAAATAATCATAGAAGGATCTTGAGAGGGAGCCAATAGGAATTCAGGAACATATAATATCACCATACCTGGAAACTTATACAGCTTGACCCTGTTGTTGTTCGTCCATCACGGGTGATGAAGACCACTCTGTTCATCCAATTATTTAGGAATATGTTAGGTTAGTCTATGGGTACGAAGGTGACTGATGAGCCCGATGCGGGCCTGGAAAGATCTCGGACAGTGTGGGCAGGGAATGTTTGCTTTATGTGGAGGTTTTATTACACGGTCATTTCTAGCTTGTCTCCGCTGTTCCGCTGCTGCTCTTCTGGATGATTCGCATGCCGCTGCACCTTTACGAAGAGATGTGCGCCAAGCAGTTCGGTCTTGCGCAGCAGCTTCCCATGTGTCAGGGTTTATGTCAAAGATTTTCAATGACGTCTTTAACGTGTCTTTGAAGCGCTTTTTTTTGGCCACCATGGGAGCGTTTACCCTTCTGTATCTCACCATAAAAGAGTATCTTTGGCAGTCGATGGTCTGGCATGCGGACTACATGACCTGCCCAGCGAATCTGTGACTGCATCAGAATAGTATCAATACTAGGGATACCAGCTCTGTCAAGAACGGCGGTATCCGGGATCTTGTCTTGCCATTTGATGTTCATTATCTTCCTGAGACAGACTGTATGGAAGTGGTTTAGCTTCTTTACGTGGCGCCTGTATACAGTCCATGTTTCACTTGCATATAGCAGCACTGGAAGCACCGCAGCTCTGTACACCTTCAGCTTTGTCTGTAGACTAATGCCACTTCGATGCCAAACGTTGGTGTATAATCTGCCAAATGTGCTGCTGGCTTTGGAGATCCTGGTGTTCACCTCATCATCAATGACAATGTTCTGGGATAGTGTGCTACCAAGGTATGTGAATCTGTTCACAACATTCAGTTTCTCACCATTAACCTTGATGATTGGCTCAGTATAAACTGTGCCAGGAGCTGGTTGGTACATGATTTCTGTTTTCTTCGTGTTGATGGTAAGCCCAAAGTTGGCGCAGGCTTCGGAGAATCTATCCACACTATGCTGCAGATCAGCCTCTGAGCCAGCATTGAGGGCACAATCATCAGCAAACAGAAGATCTCTGATGGTGTGTGATTTGACCTTGGTTTTTGCTTGAAGCCTCCTAAGGTTAAGAATGGATGAAAGAGTGACTTGCGCGGTGATTTGGATTAAAGTGAGGAAGAGTTGCGCAATTCGTCGACCTCACTCTCTCGCCTGGGTCCA
This sequence comes from Oreohelix idahoensis, assembly GCA_024509875.1. Classification (NCBI taxonomy): domain Eukaryota; kingdom Metazoa; phylum Mollusca; class Gastropoda; order Stylommatophora; family Oreohelicidae; genus Oreohelix; species Oreohelix idahoensis. Next base: position 23,772 of record JAMPIV010006031.1, read on the forward strand.
TCTCAATCCAGTGGCAAGACAAGTCAAGACGACTGGAGATGAAGTCAGGTGCAGTGGATGACCAGGGCTTTCTACGTGCCTCGCCGTGCTCCTTACGCTCCAAAGCGCATTGCTGGTAATCGCCGTCATGCCCGTTGAACCAACAGGTGGTTTCTTCCACGCAGTCTATCGAATCCAGTCTTCGCATGCATGGGTAGGCAGACCCTAACTCACCGAAGGTTTATAACCATTCGGCTACCCTCACCTAGTTTAGCCGGCCTGTCAAAGCCGTTGCCCGGGGGGTGGCCGCTGTCGCATGCTGACAGCTACGAGGAGCCACAGGTGAGAGCTGGATGCCAGGTTTGGACCAAAGGTGGCTGAGCTGCCCTGAAAAGGGCATGACAGCTCCTTCACCAGAGGTACTACCAATACCTGACTTCCCAACACCCCCTAAGCTTGACCCTACCTGTGATGTCGATACACCCTTATTCTTTTCAGAAAACGGGGTATTTCTTATAAGACCAGTCTCTTACCTGGCACTATCCTGGTATCATCTGATACAACTTTTTGTCCAGGATATCTTATTCTTTCAATAACATCAACCCTCTCGTGACATCGTCTTTATTGGATCTTTGTAGTAACTTATCTGGATGCATTGGGTACAAAGCCACAAGCAACCCTTTTAAAAACTGACAGGAGAAGAAGTGAAAGAAACCCAACATAATGAACGTTGGTTAAATACGAGTATTTAACAGCTCTTTTATCACAACATGTTTTGTAAATATACGTGTATCTTTTTTTTTAAATCTTGCCGTGGTACGTTAAAAAAACACACACACACAATAAACAAACAGAATACAATTTTAAAAAATAATTAATACTCCTTGTTCAAATCATTATTTGGGACCCAAAGATGCAGCAATAGAGAATGCAGTCAGCGACCCATAGCTTGACTTCTTGCGTCAGGGTCAGCGAACCAGAGCTGACCAAGACCCTACTCCACCTCCACGTGGTGGTCCTGGAAACAGGCTGCATCACTGCAGTCTGGCTGAGAGAGTAGGGATCGAAGAGGGAAGGCAAACCCAGTCCCAAAAAATGCCGTGCTGAAGTCGGATGTGTCGGCCGAAAGGCGCAGATATCGCAGCTCTGGTGTAAACAGACACAACGCAACCAACGTCCTATTCAGGACGAACGAGGAAGAAGAAGAAGAAAATCATTATTTCAGGGCGTAGTGACGGCCTACTAAATCGGCAAAGTAGCAATAATTATTTGAGATAAATAGGACATACCTTGTATGTGGTTCCAAAGGTTGTCATAGCCGGGAGTTGTTCTGTGGATTAGCTCCCGTTACAGATAAATTCTTCTACGTCACGCGCCTCAAATAGCCTCTGACAACCAAGACCAGCTGCCGGCCTTCACGTGCGGCCCAATTTTAGCCAAGCAGAACTGTTTCCCCTAACAGAGAAGGCAAAGGCGGGTCACTTGCGCCTTAAAACCAGCAGCTTAGGGCAGATAGGGCTCGTGATCCTTGGTTAGTAGACTATCTAGGAGGAGGTAACATTCTGATTTCAAAACACCGCAGCCTTGCGGGAAAATCCGTTTACAGAAAAGACTTCGGGAGTAAACCCTGAGGATAAATCCAGAGATGGAGTTCCTAAGGCAATCTAATGTTGATTCGACATTATACTGGCAACTCCTGTAACATGGCAGGTACCAAACTGTATCGGCTACTGCCGTTCCTTTGGCACAGGGGAGAGAGAGAACATGCTGCATGGGCAACAGCTTGATCTCAGTATAACTGTACCCAAGCTTGCGCCTTGGAGATGATGCTTCAGCTTCACCTTATAGTGTCAGCACAACACAGGAAGTATCAGTTACAACACCAGGTAAAAAAGCAGCTGACGGCTATCACCTCAAGGGTGTATTCCCATAGTCAGTTATGACTGAAGAGGGCTTCTGGGACACGTGTTCCTCTCTAATTCTTGTTAAGCTCCTAAATGTAATAATTGCGTTCATTTATTAATTACAGCACAAATGTTTATTGTATACTGTACTGATCAGTTATGCCATAGGTTCTTCATTCTATGGCATAACACCAGCAAATTAATACAAGTAAAACTTCTGAGAAAGTGCATCTTTCCCGGTAGCAATGTACGGATGTGAATCATGGACCATTACTCAAACATTAAAGAAAAAAATCGAATCTTTCGAAGCAAAGTGTTACAGAAAAATTCTCAGAGTATCTTGGACCAAGAAGAAGAAAAATATAGACATCCTACACGACCTGAACATCGAGGAAAACTGGCTAATAAACAATATCATGTCCCGGAAACTGAAATATTTTGGCAACATTAAACGTCATAGTGGCTTAGAGAGAGCAGTGATGGAGGGTATGGTACCTGGAAGGCGAGGCAGGGGCCGACCAAGACGACGGTGGACACAGGACATTGAAGACACCTTGAACATGACATTGGAGGAGGCAGGAGGGCTGGCTAGAGATCGAGAGTCTTTCAGGCGGGCTGTGATGAGAGCGACGTTTTGCAAAGGACATGCTACATGATGATGATGTACTGATCAGTTTGACTGCCCATTTCAATGAACTCTATTCAGTATCTACTGTTAGGTATATATCTAAGATCTTCTTCAAGTATCATGCCTGCTGGCGTAGGCGATCATGGCTCTCCACAACTTCCTGTCTACAGAATTCTTGATCCATTCTGTTGTTGACTCCTTTACATGTCATGATGTTCAAGTGTCCAGAATCTTGTCTCTTTGTCATCTTCTATATTTTTTCCTTCAACTTTTATTGTTGTCACGATATACTCCTGCTTTCGTCTTCTCTTAACATGCTCGAAGAAAGTGGATTACTTCCTTCTAACCTGATGAATAAGCTTCCTTTGCTGTTTTGGAATCTTTCAAGACATCCTCATTACTCATTATAGTTGTCCATGGTATTTTTAACATTCTTCTATAAAACCACGTGCTTTTCCAATTTGTTTAACTGACCGTGACTCACTCCCATACGTCAGGATTGGTTCTATATAACACTGAAGAACTCTCTTTCTTACCTCCATTGACAAAGAGATATTGCACAAAATACTTTTCATCTTATAGAATGCTGCTTTTGCCTGGGCTATTCTACTTTTCACTTATGAGAGGGGGATCTCCCATCCGATGTTGTTAATGTGCCCAAGTATTTGAATCTTTTGAATCATTTTTAAAACTGTTCCATTACCTTTGATAGTGCATTCCGGAGCAGTCATTGTCTTCCAGATGACCATTACTTTTATCATTTTACTATCAAGACTAATGCCTTTATTTTCTTTTTCGTCACTATTTTATCAATCATTTCCTGCAACACCTTTTCACTTTTTGTTAATAAGACTGTATCATCAGCGTACCTCAAGTTATTAATATGATGTCCACAAACTGATATTCCTGGCATCTTAATGGATCTCATTATATTTACAACGTACAAATTGAACAGATCTGGTGACAGCACACATCCCTATCTAACTCTTTTTCACCTGCTCAAATGTTCCTATTTGGCTGCTTATTTTTATAACTGATGTTTCTTCCCAAATACCAGCTCGTAATTGTTCTTTATTTTTCTCAGGTCCTTACCATCGACAGACATATCTACCAGGAAAGATTATAAGGCCTGCACCTTCTTTCAATGGGACTGCAATTTAGTTTTCACGGTACAAAATGCGCGATTTTTTCCGAAAACAAAGTTGGGGAGGGGAGGACAATCAGTGCATAGGAGATTCAGGGCTAAACTGTTTCTTTGACAACTTCTTCCAGTTGGGACAATGCATGAAACCGGAAGTGAATTTGGAAGTTACAAGCAGGTTGGCGTTGCTCTTTTCCTAGTTCAAGCGGAAAAATAGAAGGTTGACTATTGAAAGTCTTGACCCTCCTTAGAGTGTCAAAAAGATAAAGGGCCGAAACGTTTGTCCGACCGAGGATGAACACTTCTGATGATCAGATTTCCTCCTGGTGTAATGCTCTGTATGCAATGTATTATCATTATTTATTTGTTGCACGTGTTATTGATGATTGCATGTTATTTCAGTGGCCGTTATGGATCGCATGCCTACTGTCTGTGGTATGGACATCTTTGGCTTTGACCGTTGGTGCTACTAGTAACGAAGAGACACTGCCCATCAGAGATACGACCTATGGAAATATCCAAGGTTATGTCCATAGCCTGAAAGATGGACGGAAAGTTGAGAGATATCTGGGAATACCCTACGCCACCCCTCCAATTGGTAACAGACGATTTGAGGTAAGAAGATCCATTTTGTTGGGGTTCTGAAAGTGAACACTTCATGATTCACCTTCAGTGAACACTTCATGATTCACCTTCAGTGAACACTTCATGATTCACCTTCATTGAACACTTCATGATTCACCTTCATTGAACACTGCATGATTCACCTTCATTGAACACTGCATGATTCACCTTCAGTGAACACTTCATGATTCACCTTCAGTGAACACTTCATGATTCACCTTCAGTGAACACTTCATGATTCACCTTCAGTGAACACTTCATGATTCACCATCATTATCATCATTTTCCTTGTCACTCACCTAGGAGATGGCAGACTGTCTCCCATGCATGCAGTCTGCTTCAGGAGATTTATCTGCTCTTGTCGTGGTAGTATCTGTATCTATTTGTTTAGATGGCAGACTGTCTCCCTTGCATGCAGCCTGCTTCGAGGGATTTATGTGCTCTTGTCGTGGTAGTATCTGTATCTATTTGTTTAGATGGCAGACTGTCTCCCTTGCGTGCAGTCTGCTTTAGGGGATTTATCTGCTCTTGCTGTGGTAGGTCCTCCATCAATGAGTTTTACACAATAAGGTTATCAGGTGTGGCGTTATTGTGGCCTGTTTAAATATCTCTAGTGATTCGCTCACTAATTGTGGCAAAGTTGAGATAAGTAATTACTAGTCTCCTATAAGTTGTAGATAATATAGGAGATAATAACAGATAACTCAATCGTTCTCCAGGAAAATTTATCTAAATAGATGTTTAGGCTTGTGACAGGAGTAAGAAATACCTGGCAGAAACTATGGGACAGAGAAAGCGATGGGTACAGATAACGAAGAATAGATGTCTGCTGCAGATCTTTATCTCTGCCACTGCTGTCCTGAATTATCTGAGACCACTGAAATTCAAGACAGATCAGATCCGACAATGATATCTGATAGACTGTGGCTCGACGATGCCCCCTTCCTGACGTATAGTCGAGGATTATAATATACTGGATGATAAGGCATAGCTGTAAGGATAGGTGAAGTGAGTTCTAATAATAAGAGTGAATAATAACTGGCCACAATGTACTTGTTACAACATTGAAGTATGAATCGAACAATACTCTGCAGTTATATTAATAAATATAACGAATAGCATTTATTACAAAGATTTGTGTTCAACACTTTGAGATAATATAATAACCTAAATTCAGACAAGTGATCATGTTACAAATCAAATCAAACAAATGTATTAATGAGTTTTTGTTTCCTCCAAATATTACACTTAATTAGATCATCCTAGACAGGGGATTGTTGAGTGATAATTTTGTTAATTTTAGAGAAATGTAGTTACAAAGTCTTATGTAGAGTTAAACTTTGCATTTAAATCAGAATACAAATAGCAATAGCCGTGAATTAATTTTTAGTCCCTTAGGACGTATCTTGGTGCTTGGCTAATCCTTTCTTAGTGTATTGCCAAACGGTTGGGGTGACTCTCTTTCCCTCAGTCTGTTTCCACGATGGACTATCAGTACACTGAGTTTGCCTTCCTATACAATGTGCTAAGAACACCAGCTTCTGATGCCAACAGGGACTTTACATAAAATATAGATAACCGGAAACAGGTTAGAAATGTAACTATAAGTCAGAGATTTTCTCGTCCCCCGTCAGTGATTACCCCTGTCTCAGAGTTTTAGTGGGAGTATTACTGTTACTGTCCGTCAAATGTTAGGACCTAAGAAAAAACGTCTGACAATTTCTGGCGCAATTGAAAAGCTTTGTAGGGTTCCTATGGTCAGAAAACCTCTACAGAAATATACAAGGTCAAAACGACATAGACATAAGGCAAAGATCACAATACACATTTCGTCACCTGAAATACATATTATAATTAATATACACATTATACAAATTACATAACTCACCCCTTTGTTAAGCTCAGAGCTTCCCAGAACTTGTTTCTGGTCGGCGTTACCAGAAATTGCCTCTCTATAGCTATTTCTTCTGAAGAAGCTTGCAGAATTTATCTCTTGCTAAAAATTTTTAGCTAGGAATGTACTAGATAATTAACTAGTGTTTTAGAATTTGCTATGGCCAAAGCTTACAAAAATGGTTTTATAGCTACTCTGACTTTTGCCCTGATGATATGAAGCTCATTGGAGGCAGAGCAGAGAGTGCTGGAGTATTGTATGTACTCTACTTTTATGTGGTTTCTGTGTATGGTATCTTTTATGATATATATATATATATATATATATATATATATATATATATATATATATATATACATACAAACTCCGCCTAAGCCGGTCCCAAGCCCGGCTGACAAAGGAGAAGGGCGGCCTGCATAGAGGCCGTAAGGAGGCAGCCCCTCCACCATGCAGAGGCACAACAGGCCAATCACCTGTTTGCTTTAAATCATGATTACGCGAACTAAAAGAGAGAAAACCGGACTGATTCTAAAGGCGACGAACTGGAACGGACTACGACTTATGAAACTTGGAACACAAGAAGAATAAATGGGAAAGAAGAGGAGCTGGTGGAAGAGATGAGGAAAGCAAAACTAGAAATCCTGGCTATAACGGAAACAAAGAAAAAAGGACAAGGAGTCATGGATCTCGATGGCAACACGCTGCTCTACAGTGGTGTACCCACATCTGAAAGAGCTAAAGGAGGCGTGGGTTGCATTGTGGCCAAAAACCAAAAAGATAGTATCCAGGGATGGAACTTTGTCTCGGAGCGCATTATGGTTGTAAAACTAAAAGAAGGAGAAACCATAGTCAACCTGGTCATAGTGTATGGGCCAAATGAGGATGAGAGAGCAGAGGTCAAGGAGGAATTCGTCGAGCTGCTTTAAAGGACAGTGGATGACTGCCTAGATGAAATTATCATGCCAGGAGATTTCAATGCCAGAGTTGGAAATGACCATGCTAGATGGGGTGGAGTTATCGGAAGATATTGAGAAGATACTTTCAAGGACAATGGAAAGCGACTCCTTACATTCTGCAGTGAGTAGAATCTGATAATTACAAACACAAAGTTCCCTCATAAGCGCATACATGCATACACTAGATGTGAACCAACAAACAATGAGAAGTCAGTGATCAACTAAGCCATTGTTAGGATGAACTCATTCAAATATGTCCGGAATGCTAGAGTCTGGAGGGGGCCAGAGATTGGAAGTGATCACTACCTGCTTACAATCAAAAGAACAACTGAAAGAGTTGCTCAGCCTAGGAACTGCCCAACATCACGCAAGAAACTAAGTAAACGAACGGGAGAAATGAGCATTAAGACCTACAAGCTGAGAGAGCCAGAAATTAAGACCAGATATCAGGGGCTTATTGCTGCAGCGGTGAGCAACACAGAAGAACAACGTGATGACTTGGAAACCCTCTGGCTTAAATTCAAGGACATCATAAAGACAGCTGCTGCAGAAGCATGTGGTGAAGTCCGACTTGGGAACAAGAGGACACCTTGTTGGACAGAGGAAGTCAACGAGAAAATAAGAGAGAAGAAAATGGCATGGAAACAATACTTAGGAGCTAAAAACACAGCAGAACAAATAGAGAAATATAGAGAAAATGTGATACTCAGAACAGAAGAAAAGAACAAGGTGCTAGCAGCAAAACAGAAGTCCTGGGAAGAATTTGCAGAAAAGCTAGAAAAAGATGCGCAAGAAAACCATAAATTGGTCGATAAGACCCTAAAGAACATGAGGAAGGAAAAACAATGCCCTCTCAAATTTATAAAGGACAAGCAAGGCAAATTGTTTAATGCCCCGAAGGAAGTAATGGAAATATGGAAAGAATATTTCTCAGAACTCCTGGATGGTGAGCAAGGTCAAGCATCAGAAATGATAACCAATAGCACAGAAGAGAAAACCAATGGTGGTGAAGATGACATAAAGATGGAAGAACTGAAGGCAGCACTGGAGAAAATCAAGATGGGCAAAGCAGCAGGGCATGATGATATAACACCAGAAATGGTTAAATACATGGGCGCATCAAGCGACCTATTACTCTTAAGGGTCCTAATAGCAGCGTGATGCAATAAGACCATACCAAAGTGTTGCGTGAGAAGTTGTTTTATCGCAATATATATATTTTATTGAATGCACAACTGTTAATTTTGCTATCGGCTAGCAGTTGTCTCCTCGCGTTTATTGAATGCAGTTAAAATGCTAGGCCGTTTTTCTGGCAACCTGTTGGGTTATCCTTTTAAGGTAATCATTCTTACGCTGGTTCGTAGTAAAGGTCCTTGCGTCTTAAGTTCTGAGCTGTGGTCATTTTGCGCTGGACTGCGCATGACTGGTCTTGCTTCTTGGTCGATCGATTTCCGCCCACCAGTCAGTGAGCGATTTTGAATAGCTAGAAAGATGCCTCGCTGAGAGGGGATCTCCGCTATTTTTTTGTTCTGTCAGGAATGTGAAGTCCTCTTAATGGATATTTCGTTTATTCGAGATAATACCTCTAGTGTATTTCCACATGCCGGGAGGCGTAATATTTCTGTGTATTTCCTGAAGGCAAGGTAAATTAACTTTTCATTAACTCTATCGATTTTTGGTCGTGAGCGATTTTTGATTCATAGCCTGTCTTCGAAAGGCGTCGTCACGAGATGTTTTCCCAGCTCACATGTCGCTGTATTGTACTGCATCGGTTGATGCATGTCCCAAGGACCATTACTTGCTACTTTGTTACATGAACTAGGTTTGGAAAACCTTTGTTATCTAGAGGATATTTTTGAGGACATTATTTATACTTCGGCAGACGTGCCTGTCTTGCTGAAGTCAGATTAAGGAGAGTGAACTGATCTCATACATCTGGTTATCTTCTGGCTAAGATAGAAAGGGATGGAGAATTTTCCCGACTACATTACAGCCTTATAATGTATTGACATGCCTGTGAATCACCTTTATTATGATGCTGTCTACCGTCCATTGCTATACTGACATTGTTGCTGTGATAATGACTGTCTGATGTACCTACATATTCGCGTATACATTTTGTCACTGTGGCGTCCACAATAAATGATACAGAAAAACGTCACTAGCTGTTACAAGCATCATTGACTTTATACGTCGTGAGTTAACTGACGTCTTTGTATGGATTGCCCTGTTTTTTGTATGATCATTGTTTGACTGTACATCATCTACACACTTCACAAAACCAGACCACGGGCACCATCACTCACCTCATGGTGCACGCGTCATTTGGCGGCCAATTACTCAATCATAATATAAATTGGGCGTCATCATTTGGTGGCCATAAGCTGGTTTGATCTGGTACCAGCAAACACGGGGTCCCTTACCCACTTCATTTTCAACAAGAATTCATCAGCATCCTTCAAGAAATTAACATTCTTCAAGACAGTCAACATCTTCAAAATTTTCAAAGTACTCGGCGTTGCCCGGTAAATGTCAAAATTGCAATTTTTGACTGAAACAGAAATTTGACAGTACCCGGCGTTGTTACATGTTGCCGGATAACTCGGACTGCTGTTTTCTTTTACGCAAGTCAAGCAAGTTGCTGCTGTCAAGGTTCCAGTGCTGTCGTTTTTTGTGAAGGTCAAGTGCCGGTTGAAACGGGTTGTTTTCTGAAGAAGGCCAAGTACCGATTTCCATCAACTTACTTTTGGATAAGAGGGTCAAGTGCCGAAACAACTCAACATACAGTATTTCAGAAGCTCTAGTACCATCGTGTTAGCAGTGGAAGCAGTTCAGATGTGCCATCATCGTTGGAGCTTCGCTCTTTAGGACGTTGATTGACATCCGTTTTTTCTGCTGTTCTACGATTGGAAGCCTATAAGTTAAGTGGCCTGTTTGTACGTAAACTGTGCCCTTATACTTCTGCTGAGTCTTCTGTGTATCATCTCATTCTATTGTTATATGTTATTCGTATATTTATATGTTTATATTTCAGCGGGTTCTCGGTTGGGTGGTGTCTCCCTTAGATCATGCCACGTCATAGAGGTCGTCTATTGTGAGCGTTTTCTGTAGGGTGAGCAAATTTCCGATACTGGAATTTGCTAAGCGACTTCTGTTGCTATTTATGTTAGTTGTGATGACATGTATTAATATTGTTTTCGTTATTATTTCGCATTCTTTAGTTTTGTTTTGATTTGTTTGTATTTGTTAGCCTACTCTTGACTATAGTTTAGTTTCATACAACATTTTTGTTTATACACTGTGGTGTCATGTATTTTGTTTAATTCTATCGCAGATATCGTCACATTTTTTGTGATATTTCATTAATTTCTGCTTTATTTTTAGTTGATTTCTGCGAACGTTTTTTTGTATTGTTGCTGATCTTTGTTATTGTTTACATTGTTATTGTTTACATTGTTTGCATTGTTTACATTTTCAATGTTTACATTCTGCATGTGTTTACATAGTCATTGTTTACAGTTATAGTAATTAGTTAATGGGCTATGCTAATGCACTGTTACTACTACACTGATGATAAATGAATGATGAATAGTGTCGTGCACTATTGAATGAGAAGTGCACTTATGATCAAGAATTGAGTGTTGATATTTCATATACAAGTTCTTTGATTGGAGACTTGTTTCCCACAGAGACTGGGATAATATAATGTGATGTGAATATACAAGTGCTTAATTAAGACTTGTTACACTTAGGTTTGAAATAAATTAGTTAATTATTTCAGGTTTTTGAACTCATATTATTACTCATCATGTCTACATTTGAGCACTTTATTGAGCAGGGTAAATTGCTTGGGAAGACTGGTGATAAGTTAGAAGAATTTGCAACTGCTCGATATGATAAAGCAATGGAAGCTGAACAAAAGAAACTGCAGATGCAGGTGGATGAAAAAAGATTCCAAATGGAAATGGAAAAACAAAAAAGGGAATCAGAAGCTGAGGAAAGAAAACTCCAGCTAGAGGCTGAAAATAAAAGACTTGAAAAAGAAGCTGAGAATAAAAGACTTGAAAAAGAAGCTGAGAATAAAAGACTTGAAAAAGAAGCTGAGAATAAAAGACTTGAAAAAGAGGCTGAGAATAAAAGACTTGAGAAAGAAGCTGAAAGACTTCAAATAGAGGCTCAGGCTGAGGAAAGAAGATTACAGAGAGAGTCTGATGAGAGGAAAGAGAAAGCAAAAATGGAACATGAAGAAAAGGTCTTAGCTTTAGAGTTGGAAAAATTGAAATTGATGAACATGAGTAATGGTAATGATTCAAACAAGGGTTCATCTTCTGGTAAGGCTAATAATGATACTTTTAAGATTAAGTTACCAACATTTAGTCCTTCCAGTGATGACATAATGTTCTATCTGGACAGATTTGAACAAGCATGTACAGCTCATAACATAGACAAAGCAAAAATATGTTTATCAGTTATCAGGGATACTGACAGGTAAAGCTCTAAGTATATTAAATATGGTGGATGAACCTGACAAGAACAATTATGAGGTTGTCAGGGCCGCTTTGTTAAAGAAATATCAGCTTAACGAAGACGGCTATCGTCTACAATTTAAAAACATGGTACCTGAAAATGGAGTTGAATTCTCCGAGTTTATTGCAAGAATACGCATTACTTTCTCACGATGGGTTGAACTATCTAAGACGGGAAAAAACTTATGAAGGACTTATGGACTTAATACTTAGAGACAAAGTCATGTCGTCTGTCAATGAGTCTTTCCTTGCTTTCCTTCATGAACGTAAACCTAAAACAATAAAAGAAATGGAAGATTTCTGTTGCCAATATGTAACTGCGCACCCACACATAACCATGGGTAACTCTAAGGTGAAAGAAGGTTTACCAGTTGCTTCGGCAGCACCGTATGGTCAAAACTTTGCTCGTAGATCCCAACAAAATTTTGATAGAAAGGGCAGCGGTAATTTCTGTCAAAATCATGGAAATCAATTTCATGGTGATTCTTCTTCGAAGAATTGGAGACAACCTGATAGTACTCGTTACTATCACCCTAATAATTATAGGCATTTCAAAAGAGGATATGGTAATAGAGGTTATTCCTGCCGAAGACCTCAAAACCAAACAAATAGATGTTCGCATCAATGTGAACATGATAGTAATCGTGGAAACTGGAATTCGAATCATGATAACAATTACAATAGAGACAATAATAACTGCAGAGATAATAATAACTCTGATAACTTCAGAGGTAATAATAGTCGCGGTAGGTCTCAACACAAAAAAAAAGAGATATCAGCAGGCTAATTCTGTACAACAGGAAACTGAGGGAGCCTGTAATCATGTTGTTGATAATAAAAACTTTGACGCTGTCACTGGTTCTACTTTTGACTTTGAGAGAGCAAACAAATGCCCCCAATGCAGTACTTTATTCGAACCGGGTACCATAACTACTTTGAGTTGTGGTCACCCTCTTCCCGCTCTTCCTGCTGCTGTTGCGCATGACGGGAGGGGTTCTTTAATCCTACATAAGGGTCTTGTTAATGATACTCCGGTCTCACTACTTTTCGATTCCGGATGCACCACTATTGGTGTTAGACAATCGCTTGTAGATCCATCTTGTGCTACAGGAAAGGTTATTAAATGTGTCACATTTGGCGGCACTCTAGAAAAATATCCTACTGCTGTAATTCGCATTGCCACTCCTTTCTTTACTGGAGATGTGCATGCTTGTCTCTTACCTAATCCTATTGCGGACCTTATTATTGGTCGTATTCACGGAGTTAGGGAGTGTACCCCACAGCAGATTGCTGCTTGGGAAGATAATAACATGCAAGCTACAAATGCAGTGGTTACAAGAGCACAAGCTCTACAAACACCCGAAACTTCACTGAATAGTGATAATGAAGTTGATAGCCAAGATAGTCACTTAGTAATCACTCGTGACTCTTTCATAAAATTGCAAGAAGAAGATCCTTCTTTAAAAAAATTCTTCATTCTTGCGAAGAAAGGTGATCCGAATCAGGATACAAATAGAAAATCTTGGATTGCAATGAGAAACGGCGTACTTGTACGTATGGTACAAGATTCGACTACGTCGGCGCATTCGCAAATTCTTGTTCCCAAGAGCATGAGAGTGCAAATATTGCAACATGCTCATGACTCGCAATGTGCTGGACATATGGGTTTTGCCCGTACGAAGTCGAGAGTCCTTGCGGCTTTCTTTTGGCCTTTTGTCAACAAGGACATTCGTATTTACTGCCGATCATGCAAGGTATGTCAGGAGGTCAAATCTAGAGGACCACGACATGCTGCGCCTATCCAGGCTGCTGACATTCCTATTCGGCCGTTTCAGAAAATGGCCATAGATATTATTGGCCCTTTTAAGGTCAAGTCGGCCAGAGGACATCAGTTCATCCTTACATGTGTCGATATGTGCACACGTTGGCCAGAGGCTATCCCTCTTAAGAGCATATCTACTACAGATATCGCAGATGCTCTTTGGTTGATATTTTCTCGCTTGGGGTTCCCCAGAGAAATATTGTCAGACCATGGCACTCAACTCATATCGGACACTATGTCACAGGTAATGTCTACCTTACATATTGAACGATCTCTCAGTAGTATCTACCATCCTATGTCTAATGGGTTAGTTGAGCGTCTGAATAGAACGCTCAAGACTTTGCTTGGTAAGATAACTGAAGATCATCCTCAAGATTGGGACAGGGTTTTACCCGCGGCTCTCTTTGCCTATAGAGAAGTCCCTAATGAACACACAGGATTTTCTCCCTTCGAACTTGTCTTTGGCGCGCGTCCGCGCGGCCCTATGTCTTTATTACACGATCTCATCACTGCCGATGATATTAGCGATGAAACTCAATCCTCATATGAGTATGTCATTGCTCTTAGACAAAAGATCATTGAGGCATGTAAGCTAGCAACTGCTTCATCAGAAATTGCTAAAGAGAAGGCAAGGCAGTTTGCTAACAAGAATAGATGTCTACGACAACTTTGTCCAGGTGACAAAGCATTCGTCCTACTCCCCAGTAGGGAAAATAGACTTCTTATTGCATGGAAAGGTCCGTATGCAATAGTCTCTCGGATTTCCGATGTTGACTATGTGGTCGATATTGATGGAAAGCATAAAACTTTCCACATAAACATGCTTTCGGAATTTCACGAACGTCCGGACTATTTGCTGCCTATTTTCCAGGCAACGGATGATGCTCCTGCACCTCACGGTCATTATTCATCCCTGTCTGTCATACAGGATGAGGAATCTACCTTCTCTGATGTCAATCTTCCCCTTCCAGTGGTTCCATTACATTCCACGGAATCTTGGAAAAACGTTTCTGTTTCTCCTAATCTTTCTGGTGACGAACATCGACAAGTCTCGTCGATGTTACAAACATTTCAGGATGTTCTCACTGACATTCCTGGACACACAGATGTCATAGAACATGACATAATTCTTACCGACAATAATCCAATTAGGGTTAGGCCTTATCCTATCCCTATACACTTTCAGTCGCAAGTGGAAAAGGAATTGGATGAAATGATTCAATTAAATATAATTGAACCATCGACTTCACCATATTCTTCTTCCATGGTTATTGTCCGGAAGAAGGATAAGAACATACGAATTTGCGTTGATTATCGCAAATTGAATCAGGTCACAAAGTTCGATGCTGAACCGATGCCTTTGTTAGAAGATCTACTGATTAGACTTTCTAATTCTAGATTCTTCACTAAACTTGACTTGTCTAAAGGTTATTGGCAAGTGCCTTTAGCAGAGCATGCCAAACCTCTTACTGCTTTTTCTACACCTAGGGGTCTATTTCAATGGAATGTTATGCCTTTTGGTCTCATGAACGCCCCTGCCACTTTCGTTCGCATGATGCGTCGAATTCTGTCACATCGTTCGGATGTCATCGCATACTTAGATGACATCTGTCTCTTCAGTGATACCTGGGAAGATCACTATTTAGGGTTATATGACTTACTGTCCACTCTACGTGAGAATAATTTGACAGCAAAACCTTCTAAAGCTTTTGTTGGTTTTGGTGAAATCTCTTTCCTGGGTCATCGTGTTGGTCATGGTCTCTTGAAGACAGAAGACCACAATACTTCCAAAATACTGAACATCTCTGTTCCTAAAACGAAAGAAACAAGTTAGGAGTCTCTTAGGTTTAATTCAATTTTATGGGAGATTTATTCCAAATTTATCTTCGATCATGGCACCTCTCTCAACATTGTTGAAGAAAGGTTCGCCTAATCTGGTCCGTTGGTCTGAAGAATGCCAATCTTCACTAGACCAAATCAAGAATATATTTTCTTCTCCTCCCATCTTAAGATTACCTACTCTTGATAGGACTTTTGTTCTTCGGAGTGATGCTTCATCCACTGGGATTGGAGCAGCACTGATGCAAGAATATGCAAATACTCTGCATCCTGTTATGTACATTTCTAGAAAACTAAATGCGGCAGAGAGGAACTACTCGGTTTTAGACCGTGAGTTGTTAGCGATGGTTTGGTCAATTCTAAAACTACAAAGATTCCTCCTGGGCGCACATTTCATTCTAGAGACTGATCAGAAAGCTCTTACAGCTATTCAGACTAAGAATTTGAAGAGTTCGAGATCCACTCGATATGCTATAGCTCTTCAACCTTTTCACTTCACGGTACGAGCTATCCGTGGTGCGGATAATGTGATGGCTGACATTTTGTCTAGATGCCCACATGACTCCAACTAATACTTCTGTCCTATATTTCCATATATTACAGAGTCATAACACACCTATATTACTACAATAGATTAGCACATCTGTACTCACTTTATATGTACACACTATCGTGCTTTGTTATCATCTTCTTCTGTTCGTTTTTTTAAGATGATAGAGGAAGACTGAGTGGTTAATATAAGGGCCGTTAGTTTACTAAACAGCCACAATTATTAATAATGTATTGTACCTTATGAAGCATATTAGTTATTAATTAGCATTATATTGCTTGTACTTTCTCAGAATGTCATTGATGAGCTGAGGACTTACCTTACTATTATCAAGCATGACGAGTTCTAGATTGTGTACTTACCCTCGGAATGCCAGAGGATATGTCCTGGATCGTCATGTAGTTTAACTTTACTATGTACTTATGTCATTACATGTCAAATAATGTACTATTTAAATTTTCCTATCAGATTTGTACATCCATTTTTAAAGACAATATTAGATTATGCTATTTATTGATGTCTATGGTAACTTGCATACGTATATTGTGTTTACATGCTAACGTGATGTGTGTTGGTGACACCTCCCCGATGTGAATATTTTTTTGAGACATATTTATTTTTCTGTTGAGGTATATCCTCACCAGACACTCTATATTTAGCCTCATGTTAGGCAATTTAATTAATTATCAGCGCATAATTCGTGCGTTTTGAGCCGCTTATCGCATGCTCTTTGATATTTAAAAAAAAAAAAAATATGTTCCACATTTTTTTTTTTATCGGGAGGAGGTGGTGATATGTTGCGTGAGAAATTCTCGCAACATCGTTTTATTACAATATATATTTTATAACGCAAGGGCAACAACTGCTTGAAATTTATAGTCACTTTTCTCGGTAAGCAGTTGTCTCCTCGCGTTGGTATTGAATGCAGTTAAGTTTGCTATGCTAGGCCGTTTTCTCAGAAAACGGTTGGCAACCTGTTGGGTTATCCTTTTAAGGTAATCATTCTTACGCTGGTTCGTAGTAAAGGTCCTTGCGTCTTAAGTTCTGAGCTGTGGTCATTTTGCGCTGGACTGCGCATGACTGGTCTTGCTTCTTGGTCGATCGATTTCCGCCCACCAGTCAGTGAGCGATTTTGAATAGCTAGAAAGATGCCTCGCTGAGAGGGGATCTCCGCTATTTTTTTGTTCTGTCAGGAATGTGAAGTCCTCTTAATGGATATTTCGTTTATTCGAGATAATACCTCTAGTGTATTTCCACATGCCGGGAGGCGTAATATTTCTGTGTATTTCCTGAAGGCAAGGTAAATTAACTTTTCATTAACTCTATCGATTTTTGGTCGTGAGCGATTTTTTGATTCATAGCCTGTCTTCGAAAGGCGTCGTCACGAGATGTTTTCCCAGCTCACATGTCGCTGTATTGTACTGCATCGGTTGATGCATGTCCCAAGGACCATTACTTGCTACTTTGTTACATGAACTAGGTTTGGAAAACCTTTGTTATCTAGAGGATATTTTTGAGGACATTATTTATACTTCGGCAGACCTGCCTGTCTTGCTGAAGTCAGATTAAGGAGAGTGAACTGATCTCATACATCTTTTTATCTTCTGGCTAAGATAGAAAGGGATGGAGAATTTTCCCGACTACATTACAGCCTTATAATGTATTGACATGCCTGTGAATCACCTTTATTATGATGCTGTCTACCGTCCATTGCTATACTGACATTGTTGCTGTGATAATGACTGTCTGATGTACCTACATATTCGCGTATACATTTTGTCACTGTGGCGTCCACAATAAATGATACAGAAAAACGTCACTAGCTGTTACAAGCATCATTGACTTTATGCGTCGTGAGTTAACTGACGTCTTTGTATGGATTGCCCTGTTTTTGTATGATCATTGTTTGACTGTACATCATCTACACACTTCACAAAACCAGACCACGGGCACCATCACTCAACCCATGGTGCACGCGTCATTTGGCGGCCAATTACTCAATCATAATATAAATTGGGCGTCATCACAAAGGATTGGGAGATTGTCGTCATAACACCGATTTTCAAAAAGGGTGACAATCGACAATGTGGAAACCATAGAGGCATATCCCTTCTCAGTGTCCCTGTTAAATCTACTCTAGAATCCTAGAGCAGAGACTCCGACGTCTAGCTGAGCCACAATTGGATGAAGTCCAGTGTGGATTCCGAGCAAACTGAAGTACTCAAGATCTAATCTTTTCATACTCCTCATAGACGATGTCATCGAGGCGTGTAAGGGGAGAACAAGAAAGTATTCAGTGGGGTATTGGAAGATGAGACAGGTCTGTATTTCAGAGCTGGCATTTGCTGATGATGTTGCCCTGATTGCTAAATCAGAGGCACATCTCCAATCCAACTTGCAAGTCTGGAAGGAAGAGCTGGAGAAGATATGGATGGTCATAAGCAGCTCTAAAACAAAATCCATAGTGATATCACGAGAAGAAAGAAGACATCAGATTAAGCTGGGAGAACAGGTCCTGGAGCAGGTCAACCACTTTAAATACCTCGGAGCTATTATAGACCGAAAGGGAGGCATCAAAGAAGAGTTGGCTACTCGAAAAGCAGTAGCTGGGAGACTTTTTCAAGCAATAAATCGAGGATTCCGCAGCAAGAGAGAGGTTGGTAAGAAATCGAAGATGGCTGTATACCGCTCCACCTATGTCCCAGTCTTGACATATGGATGCGAGTCATGGGCAATGACTACCACCCACAAAAGCCAGATCCAAACCTCAGAAATGAGGTATCTGAGGAAGGTGGTGGAAGTAACAAGAAGAAACATGGTCCGCAACCAGACGATACGTCAAGGCCTAAAATCCCACCCCCTGAAGACCCAAGTAGAACAGTCCCGACTAAGATGGTTTGGCCATGTCTGCAGAATGGGAGAAGATCAGCTACCACGACAAGCATGGGAAACAAAGAGCCAGGGATCCAGACCCCCAGGACGACCCAGAGTCCGCTGGGAAGACAACATTAGGCAATCTTTGAAGGACCGAGGACTAGAATGGAACCAGGCCAGGAGGAAGACAGCCGATAGGATAGTCTGGCGCTCTCTCTCTTCCAAATTTCTAACATCATATATATATATATATCGTGATGCCATCATCTTCTTTCTGCTCCGTATGGAGCCTGGTGGTACATCTGCTATTGGTTCCTTGTGAGAAAACCGGCACAAAGCAGTCACTAGCTGTAACCTCTTCTTCTTTGATCCATAACCACCAACCGTCAAAGCAGTCAGCGGCCATCACGCCTGGTGGCGTCTTGTAGGGCAGCAACAAATTGATTCCACTTTGCTCGGTCGGCGGCCATCCTTCGTACAGTGCCCCAACTGTGGTTCATTCTTTGCATCTCAGCTTCCACAGTTCTCCGCCAAGTTGTTTTTGGTCGGCCTCTCTTTCGCTTTCCCTCGGGGGTCCATAGCATAGCTGTTCTTGTGATGGTATCAGGGTCCCTTCTGAGGACGTGGCCAACCCAACTCCAGCGTCTGCCAGCTATGATGGTGTGCATGTCCTCCTGGTTACTCCGAATAAGTAGTTCTTGTTTGCTGAAGGTGTTTGGCCAAAAGATTCGGAGAATTTTCCTTAGGCAGATTGTGTGGAAGGAGGACAGTTTCGACATTTCCTTCTCTGTTACTCTCCAACATTCTGCACCATAGAGAAGCACAGAAAGTACACAGCTCTCATACAGTCTTAATTTGGTGTTTGTGCTGTACTGGAAAGACTTCCAAATGTTGTTGAGAACAGCAAAGGCTGTTCTCGCTTTATTCATTCTGTTGTTAATGTCCTTGCTTGTTCCGCCGTCAGGTGTTACTATGCTTCCTAGGTAAGTAAATGTGTCTGTCTGTTCTAACTTCTGGTTCCTTACTGTTATTGGCTCAGGATTGCCCACATTTAGTGTCATGACCTCTGTCTTCTTCAAATTGATGTTCAGGCCAACCTGCTGGCCGTACTTATTCAGTCTATCGGTTTTGTCTTGAATGTGTTGATGTGAATGCGCGAGTAGTGCAATGTCATCTGCATATTCCAAATCTTCCAGCGTAGAAAACGTTGTCCATCTAATTCCTCTTGGACAGCCCTCTGTTGTCTGACGCATCACCCAATCTATGACTATCAAAAATAATGTTGTTGATAAGGGGCATCCCTGTACTAGCTGTAACAGTGTGGTTTATATGGCAAATTATTGTATATTATGATATAGCCAGCTTCATACACAACGGTAGGCCCATAAGCATTTCATACATGTTAAATGCACATTTAAAATAAGGAAATATACATGTTAAAACTAACCAAAGTATGAATGGTTTATTATATCTAGACTTTGATGCACAGAAATGTCCTATTGTGTCCTGCAACTGTGAAGATGCTGTCTTTCCATTGCGACCTAATACTTATTGCTATGTTACAACTTTTAGCTTTGAACACATGGGAAGATTTGTAGGGGTCGAGATTAAAAGCTACTTAGACTTTTGGCACTTTTAATTTTACTGAAAAATTAGTCATCTTCTATCACTCCCAAGCTAATTTTATATCTCTTAATCCTGGCGTCTTGTGAGAAAGGAATATGAGTGGCGAATCTTCGAACACTAAGGTCTTAAAGTAAGAAACGCGCATATGCGAAAGTTATTTTCGCTTAGTTGATTTTCCTTAAAGCCAATAACAGTTCTAGGCTAGTTCATTTTTAGTTAGAAGCAAGGTAGGACATCTTATTTCCAATAACATTTCCCACTACCCATCATCATCATAATTATTGGCCTGGCCTTATATCGCCTGTCCTAAGATTGTTAATGGACCTTGCCGGAAATCATTACATGACATTTCTGGTGTCTAGACGGTTACAATCAAGATAAAATCGAAAGTTGCATTTTTCTGCAAGGCTTGCCCGCCTGAGTAGACATTTTGTATATTGCTAATTCGATCAAACTTTTGTTAGTCGCATCCCAGACTTGACTGGAGCAATTAGCTCGCTTCTATCAATAGCCCGTCTGTCTAAACAATAAGCCGCCGACAAACGGTAAACCAAATGTTGATTTAATCGTATTATCCCACTTGGCTAATCGTTGATTGTCCACAATCAAAGGATAGCACATCACGTGCGGTCAAGCCTAAAACGTGGGTGTTGACGAGGATTGTCAACCCGAGGATAAGATAATTATTGGCAATAAAGGCGATAAGTAAAATAATGGCCGGTGAATAATGGCCTAGAGGAGTGAGAACAAACAGTAAAATTAATCGAATGAATGACATTTTGTGTCACCATTAGCCATATGTCTCCGCTTCGTTGCGACTTTAAGAGGTCATTTAAAGGGTCAAAAGCAGAACGAAGCGTTTAACAACTTTTATACAACTGCGTATGTTCCCCCTTATTGCTCCTTGTGGAGCATGGAGCAACCCCTGCAGCTGATTCCCCTTGCAGTAATCCTTCATCAAATCATGTATTTGCTTCTGCAGCGGTGATTTCTATAGCAATATTTGTTACATAATGAGATGGCCAGTCTGACGCATAACCTTAAGTTAATCGCCTCTTACGACATACCTGATGTAGCTGCAGTTCTATTCTTTATATGACACCACAAAAACTCCCGGGGAGTATATAAACTGGAGAATTAAATTTTCCCCATTCTGGTATTGACTTTCTTCAAGACAAACGAAACTCGCAAACAGAAACTGGAACAGCGACCAAAGAAACAAGAGAACAAAAGCGGAAGAAACTGTTCATCTCAGAAATGCGAACATTTCTCATAATTACTGGTTATGATTATGTGCATTGTACTGTCCTTTCTCAGATTTACGCGTTCTTTAAACGTACACGTAAAAATAGCTGTCAAACAATTTGTTGTCAGTTTACATATGCATATTTTACGCCAAAGTACGGACGTTTGTATACCCGATTAAGATTGATTATTACGATTAAATCTCAGAGCCAGATTAAAAAAAAAAAATAACGAATGCGACAGAACGCTGTAACTCATTAAATTATAAAAGAAAATGCTAATGTATGACATAAGCGCTGAGAAAACCAGAGGCGATGACAATCAAAATAAAAGGGACAATAGCTAGCTTAACGGAAAAAAAACAGTAACAAAACATCCTAACGCAACGACAAAGCAAACAAAAAAATCAATTATCGCTCAATACAGCTTAAGATTTACCGAACGAAGAAAACAAAGAGTAGAATCAAAGTAGACAAACAAAGAAAGAGTGTTAAGAGGACAATCACAAGTGTAGCAGATTTAACTTAATGAAAACAAACTAAAAACTACGCTCAAACGAAATATTCGGAAATGAATTAATATATAAAACGTAAAGGCAGTCCCATAGCAGATACTGTCGTAGGGGAGTGAAGTGTTAGAGACTTCACGATACTAGGTTCAGCTTAATAATGTGAGGTGACCAGTTTCCATCCTCGTTGCCTTTGCCTTCACTAAGAGCAGAATCAGGTACCCATTTAAAACTGCGTAGCCTGGAACGTAACGCTACCATCTTTGATCCCGAAACCTGGTAAATTTGAGAGGAAACCGCCCTAATAGCTTTGATCTTGGAGTAATATCATCATCCTCATCATCATCCTCATCATCATCATTATCGTCTTCATTTTCCTTTCCGCTCCTTTCAGAGCATGGAGCCACCAATGTCGCTGGTTTCCTTGCAGGAAGCTTGCACAAAGCAGTCATGACAGAAAATATTATTCATTCGTACATTGTTCTGTCCACCCTGTGCTTTATTTCTGTACAGCAGTATTTTGCTGAAAATTGTCTATTAGTCTAGGTGAATCCCTCTGATTTAACATACGTTTCAAGGCTAACGCCACTCATGGCATGTTATCATGTGATTGTGGACAATCAACGCTTAACAAGACATGGGACAATAACGATTACATCAACATTGGGAGACCGTTTATTCGCCGGCCCCTCATTTACAGAAGATGGGCGATTGATAGGATAAGCGAGTTGATTGCTTACGTCAAATCTGGTAGTGGGAAATAAATGTTGTCGGATTAGAAAGGAATGTTGGTTTAAAGATAACTTGTGTCCAACTTTGCAGGCATGATTTGCACAAACCGCCAATTCTTATGTCTGTCCTGATTATGACAATATTGCAGAATTAGGGCAGGTCAAATGACGTAATTGTTTTAGTTAAACTACCCATATATGGTGATGTCAATAATTATAACGATGCGTAGGTGACAATATAATAAAATAATACGCCATACTCGGTGATTGGTTTCAACAAAAATAAACTAGCGGAATTAAATTTCGAGTGGGCGACTTTTTAATTATACGTCCTGATTAGTTTAAGATTCCCCACTTATTTTTCAATCTGATCACGGAGAACAGACGTCAGGGAGAGATAGCAAAAGAGTTTTATTATAGGACGTGCCAAAGTTATTAAGAAGTAACTTATGAAATTAAAAGTATAAAACTTCTTGTATAACACTTAGAGTAACAAGTCCGATGAAATCTTCCTCATGTGTTAAAGTTAGGCGTTGTGAATTAATTATTCTTAACTCACGTGAGAACACTGTGCCTACGGCTGCAGTAAAGTGCTGTCGGCCATCCTGTGCAAAAAAGTCTTCATACCCATTCACAACGAAGAGATAAGTCTGAAAATGTATATTTTTCTATTCTTACTTTGTATTTACATGTATAGAAATTGCTTATTGATTTAAAATTGTGTATGAGGCTGGCAACCTCATCATATAAAATAAATTGCCACATAAATCACCACTGCAAGAGCTGGTGACTGTTTCGTGCGGGTCTCTTTACAAGGAACACTTTGATCTTAGCCAAAAGAGGC
The DNA here is from genome assembly GCA_024509875.1 of Oreohelix idahoensis. Lineage (NCBI taxonomy): Eukaryota > Metazoa > Mollusca > Gastropoda > Stylommatophora > Oreohelicidae > Oreohelix > Oreohelix idahoensis. Next base: position 47,463 of record JAMPIV010006031.1, read on the forward strand.
CGAGAAGCGATAACAAGGAACCAATAGCAGAGTTTGCCACAGGCTCCATACGGAGCCGAAAGATGATGATTATAATGGTTATTTCAGATATCAACACTCTATTTTAGATTGATATGTATATGTAACTATGATTCATTTGTACTCTTTCGCTCTCCTAATACACTTTCATCTGCCTTGAGGATCTGAGATTTCGTGCTAATGGGCGTCAGGAAAATTTAGAGAAAGATGAAATGGTGGAGGAAAACGGAAGTCGCCTGATGCTTACATTAGGAGACAATAGACTTAAGAGAGGTACCCATAAGAGACGGGTCTACAGGACATTCAAAGCGGCGACATTTTGGAGATTGACTCGTGCGACGAACATGACCCCAAAAGCCATTCGACTCCTAGATTTCACTGAGAACCAGCATCAACTACACCAGACTAGAACGACAACCTTTTGCCGTTTCCTTGACAGTTAAGTTAACCTTACTGACACAGATACTGGACTCAAAATTATTCTACTAAATTTCATAGCATCCGATGAAGAAAAAAACAATTTTCTAAAAGATCATATACCAATTATTAAACTGTTTCTAAAGTTACCCATTTCCAATTTTAACCTTGTTTCAAGTATATTTTATAAATAAATATACTGTTTATATACATGTAAATATAAATCATTCGTTGGGGTTGATAACTCGGTTGTTTAATATGTGTGCACCCGTAAGACTCATTTTAAAAAAATACTTATACAGAGCTAATCATATTAATAATACTTTACTAAATTACCTCCGTCTAGGGCTCAATAAATACGAGTCTATTGTCACATAGTAACAAATAAATAAAAAAAAAACACCTATCTCACAGAAGTGAACGGGAGATACAAAGTTTACAACAAACGTAGTAAACGCAGTTGTTGTAAGTGCAATCCAAAAACCCTGGGTGACTCCTTGAAATAGGAACATAATCTAATGTCGTCAATTGTAATCTCATTTACTCATACCTTTTAACATATTGTTAGAGACAATAATGCGTCGTTTACTCTTCGGTTCTCATCTTCTGTACTCACTAGTTCTCATCTCCTGTACTCACTAGTTCTCATCTCTTGTACTCATCAGTTCTATTCTCCTGTGCTCATTAGTTCTCATCTTCTGTACTCACTAGTTCTCATCTCCTGTACTCACTAGTTCTCATCTCCTGTACTCACTAGTTCTCATCTCCTGTACTCACTAGTTCTCATCTCCTGTACTCACTAGTTCTCATCTCCTGTACTCACTAGTTCTCATCTCCTGTATTCACTAGTTCTCATCTCCTGTACTCACTAGTTCTCATCTCCTGTACTCACTAGTTCTCATCTCCTGTACTCACTAGTTCTCATCTCCTGTATTCACTAGTTCTCATCTCCTGTACTCATCAGTTATCATCTCCTGTGCTCATTAGTTCTCATCTCCTGTACTCATCAGTTCTCATCTCTTGTGCTCATTAGTTCTCATCTCCTGAACTCACTAGTTCTCATCTCATTCACTCATCAGTTATCGTCTAATTTACCTATAAGTTCTCACCTCATTTACTCGTCTATTCTCACCTCCTTTACTCACCTGTTCTCATCTTATTTACTCATCAGTTCTCATCTCCTGTTCTCGCTAGTTCTCATCTCCAGTACTGATCCGTTCTCATCTCATTTACTCATCCGTTCTTATCTCCTTTTACTCATCAGTTCTAATCTCATTTACTCATCAATTCTCATCTCCTTTACTCATCCGTTCTCATCTCCTTTACTCATCCGTTCTCATCTCATTTACTCATCGGTTCTCATCTCACCCATGAGCACGTAAAGGAGAGAGAAAATGAGTTCATACAGTCCTGTCCAAAACACCTCTTCGTATCTTCTGCTTTGTCCTTTATCCGACTTAGAATGATCCATCAAACTGACGAATCGTTGTGAGATCCGTTGTGCCTCTGAGTACTGTATACCTTTTTTTTAATTCCTTGCGTCCCACCGGTGTCCAGTCTATTCATGTTGTTGTAATCTTCTTTCATTTTTCAATTCGTAGAATGTTAGCGTAGCTGCTGTCGGCTTATGAATCTCTTGGTTAACACCAAGAATGTTACAAAATAACAGGGTTACTGAAAAATTCCGAACCGTTCTTAAAACTATTTAACATTTATTTGTTTAAAAAGTATAAAGAAAAGTTTGACTAGTGAAACTTTGAGGAAGAAATGGACGGAAGGAGTGAGACGCGAGTATGCAAGTCCCGCTCTCTAAACATCATCATTCATGACATTCGATTTGACCACGACCGTAATTGAAACTCTAATGATATGAACCCCGACAACCAATGACGTAATGAACGTCTTATCTGTTTGGAATGACAAATGAGTGCTTGTTAAGCAAAGTCAGCGAACACAGACAGCACGATTTTTGTGTGTTTTCTTGTACAAACGTATCAAGTTGTGTTTCCTGATACGTTGACGCTTCTGTTCTCGAACTTCATAAAGCTGTTTTTGTGTGTGTGGTATTTTCGACAGTTCTTCGTCATCATCATCAGCTGCCATCTCCATTAAAAGGTCGGCTGCAAGGAATCTCCAAGGTCTTCTGTCTCTTGTCTTAATGGTGCACTCTGATAGACCCTTTCTAGTCTATCTCTTAATGTTATCTTCGCACTTAATAGCACTGTCTTCCTCTTGCACGATTGCCTTCAACCTACTTCCTACGTTTCTTTTCTACCCTGCGGTGTAGAGGTTTGCCAGAGAGAGCGCCATAATATCCTTCCGGCTATCTTGTTCTTGGCCTGGTTCCAATCTAGTCCTCAGTCTTTCAGAGACTGTCTAATGATGTCCTCCCAGCGACCCAGTGGGTCGTCCTGGATGTCTGGATCCCCGGCTCTTGGTTTCCCATATTTGTCGTGGGCCTTCAACTATTCCTTTTTTTATGGTCTTCAGTATGATGTTACATCTTCAAAGCTATATTTTTGAACATCTGTCGGTTTGTTCCCTACAGAAACAGGGGATGCAATTTTTTTGGTAATGAAAGTTAGACATTAATTGTATTGTTTCCCTTAACATTAATTTTGGGTCTATATTTCAATGGATTTCCCTTTTTTTTTAAAATGATTCATCTATCAGGGTCGCAATTCTTTTAGGTCATCTACTTTTAGAGTCTTCATTATCGCATACATCAAGAAACATCAGACGACATTCTACTTAGAACCTGTGGAGTTGGTGACGCACTAGCATTAATGATGAAATACAGAGAGGACCTTAAAGAAGATTTTAAACATCAGGCTCGGTTAATATACCCTGTATCCAGGTCCCATGCACACACATGGGCTCAGCGTAGGTCCCATGAGTCTCTAGGGCAGGATATCTCACACGGGGTTCCGCGAGACGTCGCTAAGGGTTCCGCGAGAGATCGTGATTGAAGAAAAATATACGTTGTTTTGTTAACTTTGCGCGCCGGGCGATGTTAACGCTCGCAGTGGTGTGCAGTGATCTAGCAGCCACGTATGGTAGTGCTCCCTCTTGCAGATACCATATCTCATTAGCATCATGTCCCAACTAAGATGGTTTGGCCATGTCTGCAGAATGGGAGAAGATCGGCTACCACAACAAGCATGGGAAACAAAGAGCCAGGGATCCAGACCCCCAGGACGACCCAGAGTCCGCTGGGAGGACAACATTAGACAATCTTTGAAGGACCGAGGACTGGAATGGAACCAGGCCAGGAGGAAGACAGCCGATAGGATAGTCTGGCGCTCTCTCTTCCAAACCTCTACACCTCACGGTAGAAGGGGAACGACTAAGTAAATATTAGCATCATGTTGAGTAGAAATGTATGATAAGATTTTTAGGCGAACTTGGATAAAGTAAGATTTAAAACATGAAGTAAGAAATAGAAGAAAAAAAAGTAGTTTCTACTACCTACACAACTGACTTGCATTAAAGTTCAAATCCTTTCTGGGGAGGGGGAACCACGTAAAAACAGTAGGCTAATAAGTTGGCACTGGCTTCCCAGCTCAGTGGTCTATGGTTCGATCCCCAGATGAGGTGTGATTTTTTTTAGGCCGCAAACGGCTCCTGGGTCAACCCAGCCCCAACTGGGTACCAGACCAACTCTGGGAAAGTTAAGGCGGCCGGCGTGATGTTGACCACGTCACCCCTAGTGTGCCGATGGTTAAGAAAATATGGGCCTAACACCATATTCGCAATATGCCTCAATTGGCGTGTAACGGGATCCTTTCCCTCCTTTTCCTAATAAGTTGGCCAACAGAAATAGATCCACAGAAAAAGAATCATTCTGTGCTCAAAGGAGTATTGACAATTTTTGTTGGATTAATACATTTACAACTTACTGATTACACTAACGGTACGTGAGCTGTAGATATAATAATTTTATTCAGGGGTTTCCTGAGACATGAAAATTATTTTCAAGGGTTCGTCCAGGATAAAAAGGTTGAGAAACGCTGTTGTAAGAAGACGAAGAAAGAATATTGCTACCAAGATATGTCGTTAGAAACGAAAATTATTTTCAAGGGTTCGTCCAGGATAAAAAGGTTGAGAAACGCTGTTGTAAGAAGACGAAGAAAGAATATTGCTACCAAGATATGTCGTTAGAAACGACTAAAATGAGATTGTGAATGAGGTTATCAACATCATCGTGTACAACAAATGGCTACATAAACCATCGCTCAAGAGTACATAAATGCTTTGATGCAGGTTTCCTACCTGCTACAGTGGTGGTTCAATACTCCATAAGGAGTGAAAATAACAAGAAGAACTCACGCACAAGATGCAAATTAAAACGTTCATTGGGTTGACAATTTCTTTCATCCAGTATTTCCTCCACTTCTTCCCCCAGTCTACCACATTCCCGCACATTATGAAACCAGGGCTCGTGTTTCGAGGACGGATAACAAAATCGAAAGTATTTCTGTACGAGTTGGAAACTCTTACTGTTTTCCTTGTCTCGCATTTATGTGTATTTTATCAACACCTGTCTTCCAGATGTCCGTGATAATTTAGAACATGAGGAATGTTGCATATTTTACTGACATGTTTGTTTGCATGCAGGGGGAATAACAGAAACGTTTCCAGTACTCTTAGTAGGATTACCACTGGAATGTCTTGAGATTACTCTATTTTCTTAACATATTGATAATAAATATAATTTGCTTTTCCGGCAAAAATGCGAAAACAAATCTTACATCGTTTTTAAATACACATTTACTGATCTCATTAGTTGATATGCCTCCCCGTGGAATTCCTGGGTGTGTCTTGTGAGAATAAGAAAGAATATGGTTACTACTTACTCCAGCATGTCGTACAAGTCGACTAATATGAGGTTGTGCTTGAGTCTGGCAACCCTATCATACAAAATTATTTGCTACAGAAACTACAGAGGAAAATTGGCTCCTAAATACCATCGCAATAAGGAAGCTGAAATTGTTCGGTCATATAAAAAGACAGATTAGTCTGGAAAAATTAGTGATGGAAGGCATGGTCCATGGAAAAGGGGAAGGGGTCGACCTAGACGACGGTGGACCCAGGACATCACAGAGAGTCTGAACTTGTCTTTGGTTGATTCAGGTCGACTTGCCCAGAATCGTGATGAGTTCAGAGCAGCTATAATGGAGACAACGTTCTGGAGAGAATGCGTCACATGATGATGACAGAAACTACTGCAGCGAGAGCATGTGAATGCTTTGTGAAGGCTTCCTGAAAGGGGAACAGCTGTAGTGATGGCTCCATGCTCCATAGGAGGCCAAAAGAAAAATTGTGGTGAATAATCAATATATATAAAATCCCAGCTTTTTCTGTCACTAACGCCAAGAGATGCAACTTTGGTTGAAAGTTAGACATTAATTGCATTGTTTCCCTTATATGTACTCTCCCGAAAATAGTAACACTCGACAAAGAAAAGTGCGCAAATGACGGTGTACACACAAATATATTTATAGAATGTGTGATCACGTATACACACATTGGGATCCTCGCTGCTGCTACGTAGTTCGTGTACTGTGGTGATGCACATTGTTTTTGTTTTTTTAAAAATACTTTTGAATAAGTAAAATTGCCGTTAGGTATGATGCTTTTGAATTTAATTCTGGTCTTATGGCGGGCTTTTACACTAGTAAGGTGATACGGTTTATATTTCACTGGCAACTAGCACATCTTTTAACAGTCATAATGCTTACCATTAAAATAGGTTTTTTGATTTGTCGCCACCAATCTTTGTTATAATAACGTTTTTTTTAATTGTTATTGTTTCTTTTTAAGTTAAGATTTATTTTAAAGTGCAGGAAAAAGTAAAACAAAAATATTTAAAAAAAACAAAACTATAGTTTTCAAGCTCAGGTTCGGTATCCAGGTACATGGTCAATTACATTTTCATAATGTCAAACATATTGCTACAGAAATTAATGATAGGAAACTCTTTACAGAGCGATACAACAGGAAGCAATCTGATCATCAGAAGTAGTCCCCCCGTCCGACAAGCGTTTCGGCCCGATATACTCCTTTACACTCTAAGGGGGGCGGGCCCACTTGGGTCATGACTCCCAAGCGTCTCAGCCTCCTGTTGTCTTGTATCGAAAATGAACCCATTTCACTTATGGTAGCAACTTTAAAATCCACAATTCCACCAGTCGCGGAGGCAATTGTGAAAGTAACAAAGAGAAGACAAATTATTCCGTTCGTTCCGTCGCACATCACAACTAAGGACACACACTGAGACACGCCTGCGCGAAGCCGACGAGTCTAGCCACTGCGCGCTAGCCACTGAAATTCTGTGCCTGACACCCCTTATAAAATATACGCCGCCTGTTGCCCCTCAGTCACAGCCCTTTCACTAGCACACCAAAAAACGCAGCGTATTGTGGACAGAAAAATTTTGGTGTTTTCTGTACCGCAGCGTTTATTGTCACAATTTCCATTGCCCATTGCGGTTGTTCCACAGTCAGCCTGATGCCTTTTCGGCAGTTTCACTAAGCCTCTTCAGTGCCCTTGTTCTCGACTGTCCCCTCAGCCCCAACCGTTTCAATAAATCATACACTGATGCAGCACACAAGCCCTCTTGCGCCCACTTCAACAGCCATGACCCTTGCAGTGAACCTATCGTGTCTCAGATCCGCGGCCAGATCACTATACTTGGCCGCTAAAGAAGCGTGAGAATGCATAGTACTGGGTTCCTGCAAGGCAACTGCAGTATTTGCTCCATAAAAAAAGAGAAAAAGAAAATTAATGAAAACATTTCTTCTTTTTCTCCTTCTTTCGTTCGCTATAAATATATTGTCTATATCTGCAACGTTGTTTCTTGTATAAACTTCACTGTCTTTTGTAGTTCATACAGAGGTCCGTATAGTTTTGCCTACAGTGTTGTTTCTCTGGGCCAGTGGGTTTGCCTCAATATATCATATTCTGGGCAGTCTTGAAGTGTGTGCTCTGCAGTCTGGGGTGCCCGTCCACATGGCTGAAGTGCCAATCTTAAATTTTTTATACATGTGGCTGCGGAGTCGGTTGTGTCCTGTTCTGAGGCGCAGAATGACAATTTGTTCTGATCTGTTCATAGCTTTGTAGTCGTGCTGCGTTGGTGTTGGTGGCTTTCTGATTGATTTTGATCATCTTTTTCTTCTGATGGTACGTAACTGGTACATCCGGTTGCTCGTCTGCGGCACATTCTTTAGCCAGTCGGTCTGCTCTCTCGTTTCCTGGTATTTCACAGTGAGACGGTATCCACTACATGGCGACCTTGCGCTGGTTGCACAGTTCAGACAGTAAGGCTTGTATACCTGGTAATTTTATGGACTGAAGTGCTTGAAGTGCTGATCTTGCATCTGTCAGGAATACCACAGGCTGTGGACCGAGATTGGTGTTCAACAGTTTCTTGGGTGCCACCTTGATTGCATGGATTTCTGCATCATAGTTGTTACAGAATTTCCCCGTTGGTACTCTGACCGTATCCCTTGTGTTGTTTGGGTATTCTATGTACACGTCTGCTCCTCCATTCTTTACTGCATTCTGTGCTGACTAATCCGTGTATACTCGGACCCAGAGGTCCTGTGGGTATTCATCATCCAGGAAACTCAGAGCGACTGTCCTACGTTGCACGCTGTTCTGTTCATCCTTGTCGAGTATTCCTTTCACTTTTGTCTGGATGTATACTGGTAGTCCAGTCTCCTCTCTCCGAGGGTTTTGTTCTGGCACAGACTTTAGGGGGCTGTCAACTTCAGGCAAGTCTAAGGTTTGTCTACGAAGTCGTTTTTCCTGGTGGATAAAACTGCTTCTTTTTAATCGCCCCATTGGTAGGTTTTGGAATATGTCCTTCATTGGATGGCTCGGCATACAAAGGAACTTTTCTGCCTGTGTTAGCACTTTCGTGGCTCTGTGTTCTCTCAGTGCTTGTATCCTCCCCATTTTCTCCATCTCCACTATAGGCGTTGATTTCGATGCCTCCGTGATGACCCTGCGTGTCTGATTTTGCACCTTATCTAGCTCTTGTAATGTGGTGCTGGTAAACTTTACTAAGTATTTTCCCGCTGGCTCCCCATGTGGTTCCACTTAGTTTTCTCAGGATGGCTAGCTTCCTCGTGGCCTTTGTTGCTGCCTTGTTGATGTGTTGCTTCCATGTCAGCCTATCATCGAATGTAACTCCGAGATAGGTGGGTTGCTTATCTTCTCTGAGGAGCTCTCTATTTATCTTGATGAAACCAGATTTTTGTTTTGGAGAGAGGGTGAAGAGCGTAGTGCTGCTCTTATCTGTATTGATGCTGACACACCATCTATTTGCCCATGAGGTCAAGGCATCTATAACTCTTTGTAGCAGTTTGGTGGCCACTGTTGCATGCTCATCTGTGCACCATATTACCAGGTCATCAGCGTACATTGCCACTTTCATTCCATGTGGTAGTTCAGCAACCAGGTTGTTGATGTAAACTAGGAAACGTGTGGGGGACATAACCCCTCCCCGAGGAACGCCATAACGCAGTAGAATTTTCTTGCTCTTGAGGCCATCTAGTTGTACTCGGGCTTTTCTGTTATGCAAGTATGCTTTCACCCATTTGTACATCCTGCCATTCACTCTGCAATTTCTCAGTTTCTTCAAAAGCCCTTCTTTCCAAACCGTGTCAAATACTTTCCTTAGATCTATCTATGCTGCTAGTACCAGTTTCTTATCTTGGAACGCATCCTCTGTGACGGTATTGCCTCCCCTGCTTTGCAGTAGTGGTCCAATAGTGGCCAAAACTCAAGAGTATCTATTATAGGCTTCAATGGAGTCTATCTTTACACAAGATTACTCTTGGCAGAAATGTAGATAGAAGAGTAGTAAAGCTTCTATCACATGGTAGTCTTCACAAGATATTTAGATAAGCGAAAACAATGCTGGCTGTTGGTGAGCACGTTAATTCTGTAATCTACCGACACTTTTTATGAAGAATTTAGCAAAGGTTTATTCTAGCTCTTTAAGCCCCCACCGCTGAGTTAATCAGTGGATTTATTATGAAAATGTATATCTCTGTTTAGAGTGTGTGTTGAGTAACTTTGACTGAGACAAACATGTAGTACATTTAAAAGGATTGAATCGAAGTTAAATTTGTAACATTACAAATAACAAAATTTAATAATCACTTTAAGTTTTAACAGTTGGAAAATAATTTGAGTATTTATGAAAAGGATTTCATCACTTGAATGGGATTTAACTGAAAAAAGGAGGTCACTTTTGGCAGCGGATATTTTCACTTAGCTGCCAATGGTAGTTTCTTCTCCCGCTGGGTTAGTTCCTTTTCACTCTGCTCGCGCTCGTTTTGGGTCAAAGTTCAGGCGCCGCACGTTCCCAGAACGTCAAGGAGTATTGGCCAAGCTGGTTCTGCGTCTGTCTATAAGACCTTCTTATGATGGCGTCTCACACAACGTCAGTCCACTTCTACCTTCACTTGGTTCCAGAGATAGTACTTTCTCCTGGTACCACCAATAACTGGTAATAGAAATAGAAACGAAACGCTCTTCTGAGTATGGCGTTTTCTGACACAGTTATATGCCCCCTCTTCTATTCTACCATCCCATGTCAGAATTTACCCTCTATGAAAATAAAATTTAATCCCTCGGGATAAAACTTCCTTTACCTTTAAACTGAAAAGCTTTAGCTTTACATTACATTTAAATGAAAAGGTTAAACGTACAGATATAATATGTTTTACATTTACATCTCCACTGTTTGAAAAGTGCTCACAATATAAATTGATTTATGTTTCATTTATATTTATACTTATGGAAAAGTTTGAAACTTCTATTAATTTAAAATAAATATTTTCACATAGACATTTACACTGGTTTAAAGCTTGCAAATACACTATTTCCTCATAAGTTATCAAGAAGAACAACGTGGCATGCCCCAAAAACTGAGATACATGGCCAAATTGATTTTATTCTTGTATCCAAAAGATTCAAGTCCAGTATTAATAAAGCCAAGACTAGGACTTTTCCTGGCGCCGACATTGGTAGTGATCACGACATGGTATTGATGACGCTCAAGCTTAAACTTAAAAAGAACTATAATCAAAACAGATGTTCTCAGTTAAGATTCAATTTAGACAAACTGAAAGATCCAGAAATCGCGGGAATCTTTGAGGCAACTGTTGGAGGAAAATTCGCAGCTCTCAACTTTTTGGAGGATGATATCAACTCAATCACAGAGAACATGAAAGACGTGCTCATTGAATCAGCAACAGAAATACTTGGTAAAAGAAAGAAAATAAACAAACCATGGGTTACAGATGACATTCTAAAGTTATGTGATACACGGCGGGAAATGAAAAAGGTTAAGAAAGAGGTTCCTGAAGCAGCATGGCAATACAGTATGGTGAACAAAAATATTAGGAAGAAAATGAAACAGGCCAAAGAAAAATGGGTAGCTGATCAATGTGAGTCCATTAATACGGGGCTAATAAAAGGTAACAGCAAGGCAGCTTTTGACACATTAAGAAAACTATCAAAAACCTCAACAGCCCAGGGTAACTGTCATAGAAGATAGCAATGGGGCTCTGCTCAATGAAAAAAACAGCTGTAACGAGAAGGTGGACAGAATATTGTAAAGAATTATATAACTGTAAACTTGACACTGACTTAGGCATATTAAACAACATTAAGTGCGAAAACAGGGAACTCGGAAATGCAGCAATATTACGGGAAGAAGTGGAAGAGGCTATATGTTCGATGAAAGGAGGGAAGTCACCGGGTGTGGATAATATCCCAGCAGAGCTCTTGAAATATGGAGGACCAGATATAGTAAAAATCATGACAACAATTTGCCAGAAGATATGGAGTACAAAAAAATGGCCAAAAGAATGGACGCAGTCATTAGTAATACCGCTTCCAAAGAAAGGAAATCTAAAAATGTGCAAGAACTACAGAACCATTAGCCTTATTAGTCATCCAAGTAAGGTAATGTTAAGGATACTTTTGAACAGAATAAAACAGAAATCAGAAGAAATCTTGTCAGAGGAACAGGCTGGCTTTAGACCAAAAAGAAGTACCTCAGAACAAATCTTCAATATTAGATTACTTATCGAAAAACATCTCCAACATCAACACGATTTATACCATAACTTCATCGATTTCACAAAAGCCTTCGATCGAGTCTGGCATGAAGGCTTATGGCAAGTAATGAGAAAAATTCAATTTTGATACCAACATCATAGATATCATTGAAGCACTATACAAGGACGCAAGCAGTGCTGTTTTTGTAAGCAACGACATTGGAGAATTTTTCAAAACAACTGTAGGAGTTCGCCAAGGATGTATCCTGTCACCAGTGCTCTTTAATATATATCTAGAACATATTATGCAGGAGGCTCTCTACGATTATAAATCAACCATATCGATTGGAGGCCGACCTCTGTGCAACCTACGTTTTGCTGATGATATTGATCTGATAGCTGGATCAGAATCAGAACTTCAAGACCTTACCTCTAGACTGGAGAAAGTAACAAGAACGTATGGGATGGAAATTAATATAGAAAAAAGCAAGATATTGGTGAATAGCCATAAGAAACATGTTCCGACCAACATTACGTTAAATGGGCAAACGTTAGAAGAAGTTAACACCTTTAAATATCTCGGGTCCACTATATGTAGTGATGGAAGATCAATTAAAGAAATCAAGACAAGACTTGAGATGGCCTCAGCTGCCATGACAAGGTTGAATGTGATATGGAAAAGTAACATCAGTTTTCCTGTGAAGATCAAATTATACAAATCACTTGTATTATCTATTCTCTTGTATGGGTGTGAGGGCTGGACACTCACTGCAGATACGGAGCGAAGGATTCAGGCTTTCGAGCATAAATGTTATAGAAGAATTTTGCGCATTTGCTATAAAGAGCACAAAACAAATGTCTATGTTAGAGAGAAGATAAACACCTATGCAGGCCACCAAGAACCACTTTTGTCAATAGTGAAACGTCGAAAGCTTGCCTGGTTTGGGCATGTAACTCGTCATGACTCCCTTTCGAAAACGATCCTTCAGGGAACAGTCGAAGGTAAACGGAGAAGAGGAAGGCAGAGAAAATCCTGGGCTGATAACATCAAAGAATGGGCAGGACACGGTTTTTCCACACTTGTACGCATTGCTGAGGATAGAGAGCAGTGGAGGACCCTGTCTGCTGATGCTTCCACCATGGCACCCCTACGACCCATGACGGGTTACGGCTGAGATGATGATGAAAGCTTGAAAACTTACATTCATTTTAAAGTGAATATGTTTATAGGGACATTTACACTGCGTTGAAAATGTAAGTATTATACTTAGAATGTACATCATTTCTTTTCATCTTTCCCTCCCTGCTCCATAGGGAACCTGGAACTACTTTATGCTTTTAGTTTTCTTTACGAAACTATCAATAAAGCAATCACCAGCCCGTGCAGTGGTGGTTCGTGAATCATCATTCTAGATACTGAGGTTGCCAGCCTCAAATGACTTTGACATCCAATAGCAGTTTTCACACATTAAACCTCACATGGTAATATATATATATATATATGTGTGTGTGTGTGTGTGTGTGCGTGCGTGCGTGCGTGCGTGCGTGCGTGCGTGCGTGTGTGTGTGTGTATGTTCACATGTTAGTAATAAAACATAGAATGAAAATGCACTACTTACGCCAATCTTGGCTACAGACATTTTGCTCAGAGGAATAAAAGAAACGAATCGTTCTCTTACACGCGTCTGGGATGTCTTTAATTTTGACCATAGATTCCCCCTCTGACTCCGTGTTTCTTCAGTTTCCTAGTCCCGGTGTTCCTTATTAAAATTTGAAAGAGATGTCCTGTGCTTTGTAAATCTTATCTGGTTCTCCAATAAAACAAAAAGGAATTATGAATCTAGTCTTCTCTCTGGCGAGGTCTGATGTTGTCTTGGCGAGCGTGAAATTTACAGTAAAATAAAACTGCGAAATGGTCAGGCTATATTCCTATTTTCCAAAGCGTTGTTGTTATGAATCTAATCATAAAGATCCAATCATTTTGGGATAAAATTACATTGATACACCGATAAAATTATTATTTGTAAGTATAAAGTTAAGATAAAGTAGAAATAAAAATAGTTGGGTTGTGACGCGTCTTCTTCCCCCACGCCAGTCGTCGCGCTGACTTTAGCAAGACAGAAACGTAGTGAAAGGGTACTATCGTTTGCCAGTGACCTTGGAACTAGTGGTAAAAATTTTGACAGAATAAGCCTTGTTTCGGACCAAAAGAGGGAAAAAGGAGGAGAGAGGAAATGTATTTTTAGACTGCGCCTTTTGACACTAGTTGGTCTGAAACACACAACATTGTAGGAAACGCGGGCGATATTGTTAGCGGCAGAGGGAAAAATACGCCATAACACCAAAAATTGTTCGTTCCATAGTCATGCAGTTTGGCATTTAACCACACCCCAGCCCTCCTCTCTTGCAAAATGGTACATTTTATGACGTCACAGACTTGTTGTTTCGTTTTGGAAAACGCAAAAGCGGGAAAGGGATGGCGTGCTTATGTAATAGTAGAACTTGAAACTCAAGATGGAAAATATATGGAATTCTTTAATTCCAGATAGAGGGTAATAAAACTTAGTTAGTTTGACAGCTTATCTTCTCCTGAGAAATAATATGTTTAAAAATACAAAATCCCCCAGATAATAAAAAAGTTATTGACAAAATACTGTATTGGTTAGTGCAGACAGACCAACAGACACTCGTCCCTGCATTCACTAACGGTTACTTTTTGGACGCGTTAGGGGAAATGAGACAAGCAAGGGTACATGTAATCTGATTGAGGGGGGGGGGGGGGAGAAAGAGGGAGAGATATTATGGGATGGCCCTAAAACAAAATATATTTAGCAGTGGAAAGTCAAGAGGTGAGTGAGAGGAAGACTTGTTAGGCCAAAAAAGCAAGTCTGTTTTTAACCTTTAATGCCAAAATGTGACCGACGTACATTTGTGACCGACGTACATTTGAAAATATTAGTAAAACTGATTAAATACCGTTTTATTAGTTTATAAACTTATATTTGAAATTGGGCTGTAATTTGGAATTTATTTTTCAAATTCAAATTGAAAAGCTTAGTAGTAGATTCTCATTGGCCAACGCATTTTATAATAGGGAAAACTTAGAAGGCTGGGCGCCATTTGCCTAAGAAACTGTCCAGTGTCAGGACGATGTACTAATGTAAAGAAATTAAATACTATATTAATTCAATATAAGATTCATAATCACGCATGCAGCAGTGCTGAATCTGTGCCAGTCATCGTTCCTGTATTTATTTCTTGAATCTGTGGTAAGATAGACATTATTAACAATTATTTATATTATTAATTGTGTTGTTTGAATTGGGAAATGAAGATATTTTACGACTGTAAGTACATAAGTCATTGGTAGACTTATGCAAGGCCTATTTGTTGCTCCATCATATTATCAAACTACAGGAGGTGTAGAACAAAGAGTTTGTACATTATCATCAAGGATCATGTCACCTATCTTAATTTATGGAAAAGATCATGGATAATTGTAGAGATGTTGTAGCCAGTAGAGGAGAGGACATTAAAAACTGGTACAAACTGTTACAGTATTGAGGTGGATGTGCTGGGTCGGTCAGAAAGAGCTGACTCTAATCTTTTCTGTTAAATGTATTATAAATTGTGCATTTGGTGGAATTGATATGTTGTTAAGACAAGCCTTAATCTTCGTGTTACAGGGTTTGTTACTGGCACTACGCTAGTGCCAGCTTCCTGAAAATATTGAATTGTGTGTCGGTGGAGGTGGCTGTCGCAATACAAGCGCTCTACCACTGGACCTGTGGTCTTGGTGTCAGCTTCCTACCAAGATTACCTCAGGAAGATCGAGACAGTGGCTGTCGGCCGGACATACAACTATCAACTAACGTCACGGGCAAGTTAAGTACAACAGACCTGGCCCGGAACATTTTATCAACTAACCACCACTTTATAGAAACTGTTTAACATAAAAATCAATTAACCACCAATAAAGTGCAGAAAAGAAATAGAATTCTTGTGAAGAAAGAAAGGGTGTGATGAACACATCCCGACCAGCACTCAAGTAACAGTGTAGTGAGATTAAATTAGATCAACACCATTAAGTATAGATCCTATAATGTGTATGGACAGATGGTCTTTTTTAGTTAATTAAAATTTCCTATATGGCCTAATGGATATGAACGCAGTTTCATAATCCAGATATACCAGGTTCGAAACCTGCTGCAGGCGGTTTGGTAGCAGATCGCTTTGTGTGGATTTTTAACAATGGTATAAGCGCCGTACCGTTCAGAAAGCAATGGCAAACTACTGAATGAAAAAATTGCCTAGAAAAATCACAAACAGCCAATAAAAGCTGGGTTTGATTGCCACGTCCTGTAAAGGATACGCAACTAACTAATATATATATATATATATATATATATATATATATATATATATATATATATATATATATATATATATATATATATATATATATATATATATATATATATATATATATATATATGTATATATCCATAAATTGATTACATTTTGAACTTGACAGTCCTGAACAAAAGAATATCTCGTTAAGGACTAAATAAAATTGTAAAAGAAAAGTTACCACTACAAAATTTAACCCAAGTGTTAGTTCAGTTGATCATAGTATTTAATATTTGTTTGTGTGTGTGGTTAAGTATTGAATTAATATCCCACCACATGTTCATAACCCTAGACATTAGACGTAGCTATCAGACATACTAGTCAAGAATAAGTCTGAGTGAGATCGTAAGGTGGTAGCAGAAAGGTTCTCTGATAACTCACTCTAACCTTAGATATTCAGGGACCTTCATAGCTGACCTCACTCAGTACAATAGGAATACAATAACAACAAGTATAACAACAAAACCACCACACATTTCAAATCATGCAGATGGGGTGTGATATTTCAAAATAGTCCCACGTGAAATAAGGTGCGTGTCTGCAAAGGTCGCGTATTACCATATATGGACATATGCCTTGCATACACTCTTACAAACACGTTTGTAGACTCATATTGTCTAAAATGTAATAAATCCATGATTACTTTTAACCAAGTGACCGGAAGCGATTATATCACACGTGTCTGCCCACAGGTGTCACACAGACAGTAATCTCGTTATCTGTCGTATGAGTACGCAAACTCCGTGTCTTATCAGTGATTAAGCCGATAGCGCTGGCCGATGTACGTGTTAATCTGCCGCGCCTACAACCAACATATCTGGGTAGCGCCAAGCAAATGTGATGTATCATATCAGCCACTCCAGTGCAAATGTGATATTTATCACATGGTGCTTTGATAAAATCAAATATCTGCTACTTAGCAGAAAAATAACGAGGAAATAAAGAGAGAAAGAAAAGTGCGATAATTGATAGCACATAATAAAAACCAGTACCCCAAATGTACCGATATTGGCGGAGAGAACCAAAGATCGCTAAGAGGTCGTCCATTTCGTCACATCCTCAATCTCTTGGGAAAGGTAAGTTGCCTGATCTTCAGTAGAGTAACACTGCCTAAAGCCCGCCTGCTATGGTACAAGAAGGTTTTCGCTTTCAAGGTACCACTGCAGCCTGAGGTTGATGATTCGTTAACTTGTTCTGCAGAGACAGCTTGTAAGGCTGATTGGTCTGTAGCTGGAGGCCGTGGAACTGTCTTTTCCTGGTTTTGGGAGTGCTATCATGATTGCTTCCCTCCAGGTGTGTGGAACTCTGTCCAAGTTCCAACAGATATTGAAGATCTGCAGCAGCTTTGTGTTTGCTGCGGTTCCCAAGTTCTTAATCATTTTATTCGACACTCCATCAACTCCTGGCGACTTCCTCATTTTCAATTTTGATATTGCAAGCTCCAGTTCTCTGAATGTGATCGGCGCCTCCATAACTTCAGGTATGGTTCCATCTCGTCCTGCGTTTTATCGTCTCTCGCGAATCTCCTGTTGCTTCTCTGGGCTAACTTCGATGTTGTTGTCTTTAGCAAAGGTATCTGCAAAGTGATCAGCTGCCTGTTTTCCTGTGAGGATATTTCCATCTTTATACAGTGCAATCTTTGAGTTTCTCCCGGTACCCTAATCGTTAAGTTGTTTTACCAGTTTCCACAATTTCCTTGTATCTCTTTCAAAGTTCAAGGACTCTGTTTTCTCCTTCCAGCTTCTCCGCCTGGCCTGCAACTTGGCCCTTTGAAATTTGGCCTTAGCATGTTGGTAGTCATTGTGATGTTCTTGATATGGACTGGTCTCCGCCTGCTTTCGAGATGTTTCCACGTTGTTGTGCAGCTGCTCTAGTTCACTATTCCAATACGGTTTGTAGTGCTTACGAGCCCCTCTAGGTATTGTTTCACGAGCAGCCTGTAATATGCATCTGCTGAATTCATCGACTAGCTTATTGATGTCTTTGTCTACAGACAGATCTCTAGCCAGTATACTGGTACGATGCTGGTACATTGTCCAGTCTGCCTTCTTGTAGTTCCACCTAGAGAGAGTGCTGCTCTCCTTGACAAGTTCATTTTCCACAATTAGGAAGACTGGCCGGTGGTCGCTGCCTCCGAGTTGTTTCCCAACAACGCGTGTGATGTTCCACTCCAGGCCTGGTGAGTGGAATGCCAGGTCTGGTGTAGAGGTGGTATGACATGATCTCGAGTAGAAGGTTGGTGGGTCGGTTGGCTGGTTAATCAGGATAAGCCTATTGTCATCCTGCCAGTTTTCAATCTCCTTGCCTCTCCTGTCCATGTCATCAAAGCCCCAGCTCTGTGAGTGGCTGTTGAAGTCTCCGCACACAATCAGTCTTTCTTTTCCTGGGATTGTGTCTAGTGCCAGTGGGCGGTCGCTCGGACAGTAGTAGTGGAGTAGGTGGAATTCTGCACTTTCTGTCCTGAGATGAAGCATCTGGTATTCCGCCCCCTCCATATATGTTTCAAGCTGACATGCACTGATGTTATTCTTCACGAGTGTCAGTATTCCACCCTTTCGTCTGTCTTTTTGGTCGGATCGATAGCACTGGTAGCCTCTGATTTTGAAGGCTAATTCTTGGTTGAGGTGGGTTTCTTGCAAGCAGCTTACATTTACTTGCTCTTCAATTAAGATATATTCGAGCTCCAATTTTTTGCTGTAGCCATCTTTTTTACTGTTGACGCCTTTAGCATTCTAGTGCATTATTTTAAATGGTCTTTGCTTTGCTTGGCCAGTAGATCTATTCTCATGCCTCCTGGCTCCACGGGGCAACTGAGAAGGACCTCCAGTAGTAAGGGTTGGGTCCTTCCGAGGTAGAGGGCCCGGCACTGCACCTGCCTGGGTGTCCGTCAAAGGGCGAGTGCCATAACGTTTTGTAGATATAGGCATATTTCCAGTGCGCGTGTGCGTGGCATCCTGATTGCTGTGGTGCGCCTCTTGGCTGGTTGCCTCCGTCTTCAGCACCTTGACTTGCTAGGGCAGGGTGTGGTCTTGCTCGAGTGTAGGAGCGCCTGGCCAGTCTTGGTTTTTCGGCCGCTGGTTGCTGTACTTGAGCCCCATCTCCACGTCAAGGAGCTGGTCTCGATGGGGGAAAACATTTAAAAGAAACAGATAATATAAAGCAACAAAAGCGAAATTATGCGGGTAAGTAACTGAAATAGACATTGTCCGCAACCAGATGATACGTCATGGTGTAGCAAGAGGTAAAGAACGAACGAACGAACTTTATTTTCGAAGGGTTAAGAATTGGGCGCGCAGGCCCGTCTAACATTCTGCCCTTCCACTCTCATTTATCTTGCATACTATATCCTTTCATTACCACATGCTACTTTAAGCATTAATTTAAAGGCATGCAACATTATAAAGTTAACATAACAGCATTCATTTACAGTATGCAATCATAATAAAAAATGAGTAGGTTTTTTTTTAAACAAACAAATAATAATAATAAATAAATAAATAAATAAAATAAAATAAACAAAACAATAAATAAATAAATTCTGTATACCGACACTCACTCATGCGGACAAAACATCTACAAGTAATCTGTATAATAATATGATATAATGTTATGTTCTGTATAAGATAATATGATGATGATATGCTGTACAAATAAATGTATCAGATGATACCAGGATAGTGCCAGATAAGAGATTGATCTTAAAAGAAATACCCCATTCTCTGAAAAGAGTAATGGTGTATCGACATCAAAGGTATAGTCAAGCTGTATAGGTTCCTAGATGAGATGGTAATGTACTATCTTAGGTTCCTATGATGCCCCTCTCCAGACTAACCTTAGACTATGACTCAGCTAGGGGTAATTAACTAACCAACAAGAACTATGAATCAAACTTAAATAATTCAATAAAGACTGTTGGTACAATTTATAATTTATTTATGCACAAGATCTTTCTTTGTTCTGTTGGGTAATTTGCAAATAAAATAAAATTGATTCAAAAAATATAAATAGTTTCACTTCAAGTATTTATATTACATTTACAGTTAAATGGTAACTAATACAGTTCATCTTCATCTGTTTTCTTGATCTTTGATGAAAACTGTCTTTCTTCTGTGCTAAACTTAAACCAATGTTAATATTATTATATCACAAGTTATAAGGGCTTTTACTATGTTCTTTAACACCACATGCTTGTGTTTCATCATTTCACTGTTCCTTTGTAGATAATAAACTCGTAGGTTATATGTTCCATGTTCTTGGATTCTTAAGTTTTTAATTTCTTTGGTGTGGTAAAGTTTGGTAAAGTCACGTAGCCCCAAACAAGGCTACTTATCTTGAAAAAGTCTTTCTAGACCTTTCCCAGCAATGTAACTGGAAAGAATCCCACAATTGCGGTTCTTCCAATCTTAAAGGTGGCACTGTTGAAGACCCTCTGACATTTCACAAGGGCTCTGAACAACAAGAGCTTCCTCCAGCTGACTTAGGCACGATAGAATTAGTAAACTCTTCAAGGCAGTATTTAACCTGAAATATAATAAACATATATCCTACGTAGTATCGTTCACCATCTCCCTATCCAGTCAGGAGATAGATAAGACAGTTCAGATAAGATGTGGTTACTCATGAGAATCATAGTAAGTCAAAACTAACATAATTCATTCAATTAATAGCACACTATTCCAGTAAATCTCTGGTTACAGTTTGTTCCTGATTTGCTTCCTTAAAATCAGATAGGCCTAGTGGAAAATGTTAAGATACAACTCAATTTATTTAGTAAAACAATTTCTTTCATTCTTTCCAATAGGGTGGTCCATTCTAGCAAGTTTAACATCTTCAAAATACTTCCCTAAACTATCATCACAATCTGCTCGTCTATCTGCTTTCATTTGACAATTTAATTTGGTTAACACATGCTTGAATTCTTTCCAAGAACTACACAGCGATTTTACAGACATTTATCCACATCTATAAGGCACATATCAATAATATAATTATATATATATATGTGTGTGTGTGTGTGTGTGTGTGTGTGTGTGTGTGTGTGTGTGTGTGTGTGTGTGTGTATTACATTCTCTCTTACCCTCAATCACATGCAGACCAGCTTTTAATGGTTCTACAGACTGTTTTCACCTGCAGATGGCAATGGAGTCTGGTAGCAGACGTTTTCGCTCGTGTCTGTGATTTGAATTTTGCGGCAAGCGTTTGACTGGCGATACCTTCCGCTATTTATATTCTGTTGTCTCCCGTACCCGAAAGTATCTAGGCCAAAGTATTTTGCAGTCTCGAAATAGTGTAAATTTTGTTCGTTCTGTGCTAGTATGAAACATCTGAAGTCGTTCTAGTTTCCATATCGCTTAACGGATGTCCTTCATCCAAAGCTTATATTATTCTCAGGACTAAGCTCTATCTATTGCAATATCTATCCTTTTCCTCGGTTAATCCTACTTTTCACTGGAGCAGCCTAAACAGTGGTAAAACGACATGGGTCAAGCTTTGCTGCCTTCACATCCAAATTCCTTCTGTCCTACACCACTTCCAGTGAAAATATAGATATATGCCAATAGCTAATGATCCCTATTATCGAATTTAGTCCTTCATTACTAAGGTATACCGTTTATAACTGCACATTGCCTTTCGAAAAATTGTCAACATCTACACTTTCTCGTCTTTCTACTAAAAGGCCTTACAAAATATTAGCATTGCGTGTTCCGAGCTGCCGTTTTGATTGGTTACTTGACTTCTCGGAATTTCTGTACGGTGTAATGTTTTGAATGATGGCCGAGATAAGATTCAGACTTCATCACACATGGCCTCAAAAGCCAGCCCCTGCAGATATATATGCAACAGTCCCAATTACTATTGTTTGACATTGCATGCAGACTGGAAGAAGATAGGCTACCACGACAAATATGGGAAACCTAGAGCCAGGGATCCAAACCTCGAGGACGACCCAGAGTTTGCTGGGAGGACAACGTTAGACAATGTCTGAAGCACCGAGGACTAGAGTGACACAAGGCAAGTATGAAGACAGCCGAAAGGATAGTATGGCACAAACCTCTACACCACAGGTAGAGGAGGAACGACTAAGTAAGTAAAGTTAATAGGGAGCGTACTGAAGCTGAAGAGATAGTTTGACGGACATACGTGAAGTGTAAAGACCTGAACAGTTATGCCACTACACGGAAATACTGAGAAAGAACGATCGAACGAACGAAACTTTATTTCATCAGGGTAAAGAAAAGGGCAGTATTGCCTTTTTTACATTTCTGCCCTGCAACCAGGTGATTTCTCAAAGTGTTTTTAAATTAAAATATTCTTGACTTCAATATCAAGTAATCATTATTATCATTGCATTCAGTAAATAGCCCACATTGATAAATAAATGAAAAAAAAAATCTTTTTTTTTTTAAATAAAAATTTGGCTCGCTTTGACGAGACCCGCTCAGTACAACCTAGACACAGGGTCCGTCGATTATATTAGGGTGCATGTCCAGACCGTTGGTCTGGTTATTTTTATTTAAACAAATAGGAGAATATGGTCAGTGGCATCAGAATTTAGGTCATGGAACAACATAAGTCCAATTTTTGGTTAACCAACGTCGGCTAAGTCCAATGTTTGGTTAACCAACGTCTGCTAAGTCCAATGTTTGGTTAACCAACTTCTGCTAAGTCCAATGTTTGGTTAACCAACGTCTGCTAAGTCCAATTTTTGGTTAACCAACGTCTGCTAAGTCCAATGTTTGGTTAACCAACTTCTGCTAAGTCCAATGTTTGGTTAACCAACGTCTGCTAAGTCCAATGTTTGGTTAACCAACTTCTGCTAAGTCCAATGTTTGGTTAACCAACTTCTGCTAAGTCCAATGTTTGGTTAACCAACGTCTGCTAAGTCCAATGTTTGGTTAACCAACGTCTGCTAAGTCCAATTTTTGGTTAACCAACGTCTGCTAAGTCCAATGTTTGGTTAACCAACTTCTGCTAAGTCCAATGTTTGGATAAACAACGTCTGCTAAGTCCAATGTTTGGTTAACCAACTTCTGCTAAGTCCAATGTTTGGTTAACCAACGTCTGCTAAGTCCAATGTTTGGTTAACCAACTTCTGCTAAGTCCAATTTTTGGTTAACCAACGACTGCTAAGTCCAATGTAGTTTCTGGGGGTCTCCGGGCAAATAAAGAAAGAATAGAACTAAAGCTCCCTCATGCATGTCGTAGAAGGAGGTTAGCATGAGGTTGTGTATGGGGTTGGTAACTTCGTCATGTCAAGTAAATGGGTACAATGCTGTAAAAAATATAAATGCCTTGGTGCAGACTTGCTGCAATGGAAGCCGCTGGAGGGTTGACCCACGTGCTCCGTAAGGAGCGAAAAGGGAAATGATGATGAGTGATGTGAAGTATCACAAAAGTGAGAAGTAAAATCAATATTCTTGATTTCTAATAACCAAGATCAGTTTAAGTGTCATCATCGTCTTCATCATCATCATCATCCTCATCACTATTATCATCCTCATTATAATTATCATCATCATAAACTACTTATTTGATCCTTATGAAGTATTCAATACCATAATACCCGCCGTAAGTACGTCGGTTGGTCGGTCACATATAAGGGAAACAATACAATTATTGTCTAACTTTCAACCACAATTGCACCCCCTTAGCTTGGTTGAAAGTTAATGTACTCTCTCGAAAATAGAAAAGTGCGCAAACGAAGGTGTGCATGAACAGTTTGATTATTGAAAGAAGCCAACAACACGATTGATAAACAGTACATGAACTGGAGACAGGAAGGTGCAGAAATGCAGATTAAATCAACAGATAACACTGGCTAACAAAAAAAAATTTTTTTTTTCTTTCTCTAACATTTCTATGTTTTTCTGGTCAATTTTAATGCGCTGTTTTTAAATCTGCAAACCGTTTTTCTCTATCAGGTCGGAATCTCGAGAAATACGCAATTGAAGTTTTTTAACAACGCATACAGTATTATAACATCATTCGTACAAGAAGTATAACAATTATGTAGGCTTGATGAAGCATCCAACAATAATCGGCAAGAAAGTCACACTCCACCGTCCTTGATAACGTGACTCCATTACGGCGATATCTTGATGGAATCGTTCTCCATGTTCATCGCTGACTTCGCCAAGGTTGTCAGGGAAAAAGTCAAGATGCGAATCGAGCAAATGGATTTTGAGGGACATGTTACAGCCCATAATTCTGTATGCATCTATGCACTGCTTAACAATATGCACATAGTCGACAGATTTGTGATTTCCCAGAAAGTTATCGACGATCGATTTGAATGCCATCCATGCGTGAAGTTCACTACCATGTAACAAGTTCTCGAATTGTTTGTCTGCAATAACTTTCCTAATATGAGGTCCTACAAAGATACCTTCCTTTATCTTTGCATCGCTAACTTGCGGAAACTTTTCTCGAAGATAAGTGAAAGCTTTGCTCATTTTATCTAATGCTTTTTAAAATTGTTCATGAGCCCCAACTTTATATGTAACGGTGTTCATGATGCTGTCTTTGTTAACTAATGGCTCGTGTATTACATTTTTATGCCCGAGCTGCATACGATCCCTGATAGGCCACACCTTTCTTGCATAATGTTCCTGTCTGTTGCGGCTGTCCCATTCACATAGGAAGCAACAAAATTTAGTATACCCAGTCTGCATGCCCGTGAGAATTGCAATGACCTTTAGGTCTCCACAAATCCGCCATTGGTAGTCATTGTACTTTATTTTTGCCAAAAGTATAGCCATATTGTCATAAGTTTCTTTCATATGAACAGAGTAGGCGACTGGAATTTTGCAATTTGTCATTTTCAAAGTATTGAACAATACCTGTGTCTATGACGAAATAGATTCAAAGTATTGGGCGCTAAAAGTTCCGTCTTTGTCGAGTAATTCCACATATAAGAGCGAAATCACGTATTAGATCTGAAAGGTTAATTAATGAACACCATCATTCACCGGTATATAATCCGAGTCAGAATTAGTTTCTAAAGCAGGTAAACTATCACTTTCTGATGGTTCATTCACGTCCAACGGATATTGTTCTGGTGGAACTGGGATCGGACACGTGAATCACGAGACACTGGTTTCGAAACCGATTCAATATTTGGATAAACCACAGACTTTCTAGTTTTAAAAGTGAAACCATGGATATTTGTCAAGCAGAAGTAACAATCAGTAGCGTGATTTGTCTTGTTCATGCCATATTACTGGCACTCCAAAAGGCATCGACTTATGCTTCGGCGATTTTCGTAACCAACCTGCCAATGTATTTGCACAAAGTGAACAAACTGCATTTGGCTTCCAAGATTTATTTGCATCATCAACTTTCGAATCGAAATAAAGTTCATATGCTTTCTTTAGTAATGGTGTAAAGTTTTTCTGGTGAACACGATCGGTAAAATATGCACATAACAGAACAGATCACCGAATTTCTACAACTTCTAGAAGCCATATTTCGCTCAGAATTATTTCAAAATACAGTAACTATTGGAAAAAATAGCGTAACAATGTCATGCATCTTTTAGCAGAATTATTTTGCATGTAGTAAAAATGAAACGGAGATAATCCCAAAAATATATTCACAAATATCTTAAAAACCTGACGTGATAGAGATAAACGGATTTCAAATTTGAAATCAGCGCAAAAAGCTGACATAAGAACACTTATTCTTATATAAGAAAGAAAAATGTTGTTTGTCAGTGTAATCAATCTACTCTTCTGTCCAGTTTCATTCGGAAAACGGATTTAACTCATAATTTTCTTAAAAATAACCTTAAAATGTAAGTTTTGATTGTTTCTTCAAGACAAAATTTTAACTTAAAGTATTGCATACTTATTATTATGGATCAAAATGATAAGATGGCTGCAATTAACAACCTGTCAATTTTGACGGGTTATTGCTACTAGAGCCATAATTGCCGTTGGTCCCATTCCATGAAGCCTATGTTAAAGTACATGTTTCTGCAGTGGTGGTTTTAGCAGCAATCTAGTTCACATGATGAGTTTGCCAGCCCTATGCACTTTCTAATAATAGTAGTTTTTTAACGACATACCTGATAGAATATTAGTCCTGTTCCGTCTTTGTCGCACTTGAAATCCCCGTTTTTAATGTGTGGAGTGCGTCCCATTTTTCGCTAATTAATGTTTACTAAACTGAATTCGGATTAGAATGGTACAATAAGATCATCAATGTGGGGAAAAAGATGACATGATCACCAGTGTGGAACTGATGACTCAATCACCCACGTGGTACTGATGACTCAATCACCCACGTGATACTGATGACATAATCACCCACGTGGTACTGGTGACATAATCACCCACGTGGAACTGATGACATAATCACTCACGTGGACCTGATGATATAATCGCTCATGTGGAACTGATGACATAATCACTCACGTGGAACTGATGACACAATCACCCACGTGGAACTGATGACATAATCACTTATGTGGAACTGATGACATAATCACTCACGTGGACCTGATGATATAATCGCTCATGTGAAACTGATGACACAATCACCCACGTGGTACTGATGACATAATCACCCACGTGGAACTGATGACATAATCACTCACGTGGACCTGATGATATAATCGCTCATGTGGAACTGATGACATAATCACTCACGTGGACCGGATGATATAATCGCTCATGTGGAACTGATGACATAATCACTCACGTGGACCTGATGATATAATCGCTCATGTGAAACTGATGACTCAATCACCCACGTGGTACTGATGACATAATCACCCACGTGGAACTGATGACATAATCACCACGTGGACCTGATGATATAATCGCTCACGTGGAACTGATGACATAATCACTCACGTGGAATTGATGACACAGTCACCCACGTGGAACTGATGACATAATCACTCACGTGGAACTGATGACACAGTCACCCACGTGGAACTGATGACATAATCACCCACGTGGAACTGATGACAAGATCATGAATGTGGAAAAAAGGCGACACTGTCAATAAACAGAAACGGTTGACAAGATCATCAATTAAGATCTGGTGACAAGATCATCAATTGGGAACTGATGGCAAGATCCATACAGGTACCAGTGTCAAGTTGAGAAGAAAGATGGCGATGAACTGAACAAACATTAAGGAAACCTGTTGATAGTATTACAAGGCACTCCCTACTCTGGGGTCCCTAGGCCAATAGAGGCAAATCAAAACCAACAAACACATTGAGCCGAAGACAGAATAGAACAGATAAAAAAGACATGAAAAGATCTTGAGCGGATGGTACAGGACAAGAGAACCTGGCACTCATCTGTGGAAGGCTGACACTCATCTGCGGAAGGCTGACACTCATCTGTGGAAGGCTGACACTCATCTGTGGAAGGCTGACACTTATCTGTGGAAGGCTGACATTCTTTCAGGAGCTGACAGATAATAAATAAACTAAGCCCCGTGTTGTTTCTGTAGGTCAGTAAGAGATATACAACGAATAGGCCTACTGTCCATCCGGCAAATCGTAAGTAGTTACTAACATAAGGTTATATATGGGATTGGTAACTCCATTATGTACAACAGAATACTACAAAAACAACCACTGAAAGAGCATTGTAAGCTTGCTACAAAGTAAAAGTAGTTACTTTTACTTTGTAGCAAGCCTACAATACACCTAGGAAAAAAATAACTAGTCCCAACTAAGATGGTTTGGCCATGTCTGCAGAATGGGAGGAAGATCAGCTACCACGACAAGCATAGGAAACAAAGAGCCAGGGATCCAGACCCCCAGGACGACCCAGAGTCACCTGGGAGGACAACATTAGACAATCTTTGAAGGACCGAGGACTGGAATGGAACCAGGCCAGGAGGAAGACAGCCGATAGGATAGTCTGGCGCTCTCTCTTCCAAACCTCTACACCTCACGGTAGAAGGGGAACGACTAAGTAAGTAAGTATAAAATAACTAACACAGGTATCACTACACAGTTAGACATCACTTATTCTAATTACTGTGGAATTACTGAAAATAGGCTGCCCAGCTAAATTGATGGAAATTATAAAGTTATTCCATGACGACATGAAGGGCACAGTCCAATATGCTGGAAGCACGTCACAGCCCTTTGATATACGAAGTGGCGTTAAACAAGGCTGCGTTCTGGCTCCAACCCTCTTCGGGATCTTCTTTGCCTTACTCTTGAACCATGCATTCAGAGATGCAACTGAAGGAATATGCCTACACACTAGGGCAGATGGCCGTGTGTTTAATCTCGCAAGGCTGAAAGCAAAAACAAAAATCAGAAGGGTCACTATCAGAGACTTGTTATTCGCTGATGACGCTGCAGTCGTCAGTCAAAGCCAACAGGAGCTTCGGAGCTTGGTGAATCGCTTCACCCAAGCATGCAAGGACTTTGGCCTCACAATAAGTCTAAAGAAAACAAATGGGCTTAGTCAGGATGTTGGTGCTGCACCAGTTATCACTATCGATAAATATGAATTGGCAGTGGTGCACCACTTCACATACCTGGGGTCTAACATCAATGACAAACTCATTGGACACAGAAATTGACAGCCGCATTGGCAAAGCTGCAGCTACCTTTGCCCGCCTCACATCGTGTGTTTGGGGAAACTCCAAACTCACAACGAAGACCAATGCTGCGGTACATAACGCCTGCGTCACCAGCACACTTCTATATGGCTGCGAGACATGGACAACTCATGCAAAGCAAGAAAGAAGGCTCAATACCTTCCATCTACGGTTTCTGCGCCACATCCTCTGTATTTAGTGGAAAGATAAAGTGACAAATGTCGAGGTATTGTCACGTGCTGGCCTTCAAAGCATGTATACACTGCTTAGACAGCGCAGACTACACTGGCTTGGCCTTGTCCGCTGCATGGAAGAAGGTCGCATCCCGAAAGATATCTTCTACGGACAACTGGCAGATGGCAAAAGAACAGTTGGGCGACCGCAGCTGAGATTCAAAGATGTGTGCAAGAGAGACACGAGGGCAGTGGACATAAATCTAGCAACCTGGGAGGATGAAGATGCTGACTGCATCAAGTGGCGATGCTATCTACGGTGCCACCGCAGATTAGGGTAAAAGAAGCTCACACAACAAGCAGAAGAGAGGAGAAAGCGTTGAAAGGAACGCAAGGAAAATAAGCAGCTGAAGTCTGTCACCTCCAGGGCGCATTCCCATAGTCAGTTATGACTGAAGGGGATATTATTATTATTATTATTATTATTATTATTATTATTATTATTATTATTATTATTATTATTATTATTAATTATTATTATTATTATTATTATTATTATTATTATTATTATTATTATTATTAATTATTATTATTATTATTATTAATTATTATTATTATTATTATTATTATTATTATTATTATTATTATTATTATTATTAATTATTATTATTATTATTATTATTATTATTATTATTATTATTAATTATTATTATTATTAATATTATGATTATTATGATGATGATTATTATTGTTGTTATTATTATGATTATTAATATTATTATTATTATGATTATTATGATTATTATTATTATGATTATTATTATTATTATTAATTATTATTATTATTATTATTAATTATTATTATTATTATTATTATTATTATTATTATTATTATTATTATTATTATTATCTGTAATCTAATTACTGTGGATAACAAGTAAAGGTAGTCTCATAGCAGATACTGCCGTAGGGGATTGAAGTACAGATACACATTAAAAAATAACTAATTTACAAGTAACTAGACATACATAATAACAAAATGACTCAGGATGATGTTTAAACCAGTACTAATGGACCAGCTATAGTGGTATCTCCGTGTTCATTAAATAATAAAATTAATGATCCTAATATTCGACCATTTATCATTTATGGAGGGTGTCCTATTTTTCGCTGACAAACGTTGACTTAACCTGCACAGAAAATCAGAAAATAACACGCCCGGTGCAGCCGCAACAGCTCGTACCGCCCAAGACTGGCCCTGCTACTCCAGTCTTAACCCTTTGAAAATACAGTTCGTTCGTTCGTTCCCCATGTAGGAGACAGATGTATTAACTTACATTAACGTTACACGAGGTTTGACAAGGCGACGTTTTTTTTTCATCTAGTAGTCATCAGAGCCGTTGTGTGAATTGTTCATGTTTATTTGTACAAGTTACAAGTTATGTTTACGTTTAACTGGGTTTACACGAGAATGACAGAACTGAACTGAGTGAACTATTCAGAAGTCCGCGGATTTGCCCTACGCTCGTATAATTGATGGAAACTTGAATCACGGTTGCACGAGACTACACGTGATTCGCAAAAACGTAACACAATGCTCTTTGTTTGTGTACACACTCGCACAAATATACATACATAGGGTTAGGTGGATCACAACATGGCGTGGAACAATATCTAACAGTTTGTATAGATGCAAGACGTTTGAATTTATACCTCACATTCGTAAATTTCCCGTTTTGAATAAATCTGCTCTCATCTGCAAGTGAAACCGCTGTTAAGAAAACAGTAAAAAATTGGAAAAACAAAGTGAAGCTATGTGAAGCATGTGTTCTTAATTGTGTTTGTTTGCGTGGGCTGTTTCCTCCTTTGAGCAGATCTGGTCGGTGTATGTAAAAAAAAAGCTTTGAATGTAACGGTCCAAGAATCGATTCTCAGCTAATGTAGCAGTTAAGTTGGTTAAGAGGGAAAATTCTGTTAGATTTATTTTTTATGAGATTGGTTTTTATGATTGATATTAGCTGAATTTAATTTACAGTCAAAGGGAAGGAATACATAGTATGTAAATAGGGGACAAAATACGTCTTCTTTGTTTTCAGGGCATATGCCTTTGTTTATGTAGTGAGATGGGCTAGGTAATCGTAATTCACGTGTTTTGAATGGAGTGGTGAGCTGTTTGTCAGACAAAGTGTTCTGGACTGTTCGAAAATAGTCGTCGTTGCAAATCGACGTTTTAGATTAAATCAGTTTGCTCCGAGATGTGATAGAGTTAGCTTCTATATGTGGTAGCGCGTAGATCTTCCATCATGTGATAAGCCAATGTATATTGGTTGCTTCTGCGGTGGCAGAAAAGCTGAACTATCATCCAGACGTCTATCTCGATATTTGCCACGTTTGTGTATAGCAGTGTTAATTTATTCTGAGGACGAGATGTCAGTGTTTCCTAGTTAGATAAATGTGTGCATTCGAATTATCAGGTATGTTGAGTTTTGCCAAATTATTGATGAACTGTTGATAGAGTGAAATACAGTAGACAGCCAAGATTAACGTGAACTGTAGTAGACAGTCAAGTACAAAGTTAACTACGGTAGACAGGCAAGGAATTATAGTAGACAGCTTAGAGAACGGACAGCAGAGTTTGGTAAATTTACATCCCTGGCGGTCAGGCCTCTGGTTATATCTAGATACGCCAAATGCTATCTACTGTTTACCAGTTGAGGGAAAAGTTTAGATAAACATTTAGTATATAAGATAGAAACATGACGTGTCAACAAGGGTTCTCCAATGGCAAGGTCACAGGGCCACAGTAGAGCAGTCTGATCGAAGGAGAGACATAACTGAAGAAATATTGTTAACTATTGTCACATCATTGAGTTGTACCAGCCAGCTTTTATTGTTCATTTAAAAGGCTGAAGAAAATAGTTGCTGTTGAAAGATTTATGTCAAGATGCAAGTGGCATCTCATGCCCCTCTCATGCAAATAAACATCACCATCGTTCAAGTCGTTCTGGTGTGAAGAGTACTGCAGTCTGATAGGAATAGACACAGAGAGAGTATAATGTTTAAGATATTGGTAAAACAGCCGTGGGTCTGCTGTAGGGTTGTGATCTGAACCCAAAATACGATCAACGAGATTTCAAATCATCAACGGCCACATCAGGTAGCAAGGTTTCAGCGCCCTATACTTATGAATATTTGAAAAGTGTTTCTAAAAACATCGTTTTTAATGTTGGGACTTATATACAAATTATGTATCGAATTTACTATTCTAAATTCAGGTAGTGGTTTATGATACATGTCAGTAAAAATGCTTAAGGGTATCCAATTTAAAAGATACAGCTGCCTGTACTGATCCGAAACCACATGCCCACACCCATTAGACCAGGGCTTCTTAGCCTGAGGCCCACAGACCCGTTTCTGTGAATGGATTCTATGAAATCCGTGTATATTTCCTAATACTTAAATTGTAAAATGTTTAATTATGCGTTTATGTACATTCTTTCTAAGAAAGGGTCAGTAACTTTCGCTTGACAATCAACGAGGTCATGGCACACAGAAAAAAAAAGGTTGTGAAGCCTTGCATTTGACATTTATAGGTTTTGTTTGGTTTGGTTTGGTTTGGCCTTGTCTGCAGAATGGGAGAATATTGGATACCACGACAAGCATGGGAAACAAAGAGCCAAGGATCCAGACCCCGAGGACGACCCAGAGTCCGCTGGGAGGATAACATTAGACAATCTTTGAAGGACCGAGGACTAGAATGGAACCAGGCCAGGAGGAAGACAGCCGATAGGATAGTCTGGCGCTCTCTCTCTCTTCCAAACCTCTACACCTCACGGTAGAAGGGGAACGACTAAGTAAGTAAGTAAGTTTTAATTCCGTTTTAGGGCCTGGGGGTTGCTTCAGAGCAAGGGTTTGTCGTCCTAATTTTCTTTTCAATGTCTTCTTCTTTGATCCTTAGCCGCCGACCATCAAAGCAGTCAGTGGCCATTACGCCTAGTGGTGTCTTGTAGGGCAACAACAAATTGATTCCACTTTGCTCAGTCGGTGGCCATCCTTCGTACAGTGCCCCAACTCTAGTTCATTCTTTGCATCTCAGCCTCCACAGTCCTCCGCCAGGTTGTTTTTGGTCGGCCTCTCTTTCGTTTTCATTCAGGGGTCCAAAGCATAGCTGTTCTTGTGATGGCATTGGGGTCTCTTCTGAGGACATGGCCAACCCAACTCCAGCGTCTGCCAGCTATGATGGTGTGCATGTCCTCTTGCTTGCTCCGAGTAAGCAGATCTTGGTTGGTGATGGTATTCGGCCAAAAGATTCGGTGAATTTTTCTTAGGCATGTTGTGTGAAAAGAGGAAAATTTCGACATTTCCTTCTCTGTAACTCTCCAACATTCCGCACCATAGAGAAGCACAGAAAGCACACAGCTCTGATATAATCTTAATTTTGTGCTTGTGCTGTATTGACAGGACTTCCAGATGTTGTTTAGGCTAAAAAAAAAAGGCTGTTCTTGCCTTATTCATTCTAATGTTGATATCTTTGCCTGCCCCGCCGTCTGGTGTTACTATGCATTCTAGGTATGTGAAGGGGTCTGTCTGTTCCAGTTGCTGATTCCTTACTGATATGGGCTCAGGATTGCTCACATTGAGCGTCATGACCTCTGTCTTCTTTAGGTTGATGTTCAAGCCCACCTGCTGGCTATACTTATTAAGTCTATCCGTTTTTTCCTGGATGTGTTGATGTGAATGTGCTAGTAGTGCAATGTCATCTGCATATTCCAGATCTTCCAATGTAGAAAATGTAGTCCATCTTATTCCTCTTGGACTGCCCTCTGTTGTCTGGCGCATCACCCAGTCTATGACTGTTAAAAATAGAGTGGTTGATAAGGGGCATCCCTGTGGTACTCCTGTCTTCAACTTAAAGGTTAGGTTGCTCTGCCCAACACTACACGTAAAGTTGGCATAGAGGCTTTTTGTGATTGACACTATGCAGCTTGGAATTCCATAAGCCATCAGTATTTTCCATAAACTGTCCCTATGTATGCTGTCAAAAGCCTTTTCAAAATCATCGAAATTAATGTACAGCTGTCTTTGCCATTCTGAGCACTGCTCTATAATGTTCCTGAGAGTGAATATATGATCTACACATCTTCTGTTCTTTCTAAATCCTGCTTGTTCTTTCCTCAGTTTGTGGTCTACTGCTTTTGAAATTCTCTGTATAATTATCCTGCCTAGTATTTTGCTGGGAACTGAGAGAAGAATTATTCCTCTCCAATTATTGCAGTCTGCAAGATCTCCCTTCTTGGGCAATTTGACAATTATTCCTTTGTTCCACTCTGATGGTGTTGTCCTCGTTTTCCAGACTTGTGCAAATAGTGGTTCTAATAGTTCTGCTGCTAGCTCAGGGTCTGTCTTAAATAGCTCTGCATTTAAGTTATCATGGCTAGGAGCTTTTCCGTTCTTTAACCCTTTGATTGCTGTGATGATTTCTTCTTTTCTTGGAATGTCTGTATTTACATCTAGATCGTTTTCAGCCTCAGGAACATTCAATTGTGTCTCTGGTGGTTCCTTATTCATAGTTTCTCTGAAATGCTCTGCCCATCTTGTTTCCTGTCCCTCTACTGTCGTGATGAGATTTCCGTGCTTATCTCTTACTAATGTAATATTGTTTGCACCTCGTTTTCCACTGATGATTTTAGTTATTTTGTATACTGTGCTTTGTTCATTTCTCAGTGCTGCCTCTTCTGCCTGTCTTGCAAGGTCATCCAGAAATGTCCTTTTGTTAGCACGGGTTTGACGTTTAACTTCCTTGTCCAGCTGACTGTACTGTTCACTATATATTGCCTTTAACCTGGGAGACTTAGCTTCTGTTTTCTTTCTTTTCGTTTCTTTTCTCTTTGCTATGGTGTTTAGCGTTTCTGGTGTTATCCAGTCTTGGCTCTTTCTTTCCTGGAATCCCAAGCATGATTTGCTTCTTTCCTTATATATTGTTGAAATGGTGTTGAATTTCTGGTCTATATCATCAGTCAATGTCTTTTCCTGACTTTTGGCAAATTGATATCGTTTCTTTATGTCAGCCGCAAAAGCTTTTCTGGTAAGGGGGTCCTTCAATTTGCTGATGTCAAAACTTTTCTGTGTAGTTACGTGGACCAACTGTCCAGCCCTTCTTAGTTTCCCTTTCAGTTTTGCTACTACTAAATGGTGATCACTTCCCACATCTGCACCTCTTCTTACCTTCACATCTTGTAATGCATGTCTCCATCTACCGTTAATCATGATGTGGTCTATCTGGTTTCTGTCCCGACCATTTGGTGATTCCCGTGTTAATTTGTGAATTTCTTTATGTGGGAAAAGTGTTCCTCCAATGACCAGGTTGTTAATACTACAGAAACTTATTAATTTATCCCCATTTTCGTTTGCTGTTCCGCTGCCGCATTTCCCCATTCTCTTTCATTATATGTATTGTGTGTACCAACTTTCGCATTGAGATCTCCCATTACTATAACAAGATCATATCTAGGTGTGTCTTCCATTTCTTTCTGCAGTTGTTGATAGAATTCATCCTTGACGTCTTCATCGCTGTCATTCTTTGGTGCGTAGCATTGTATTATTGTAGTATTGGTGAATCTACCTCTCAATCTTAATCTTATCAGTCTGTTGTTGATGGGTTTCCATTCCAGTAATGTCCTTTCTATTCCTTTCTGTAGAATAATGGCTACACCTTCATTGTGCTGTCCATCCTCTCTTTCAGAGTAAAGTACTGTTTCTCCTGTTGCTGTTTTAACTTTTCCTGCCCCTGTCCATCTGCTCTCGCTTATCCCTAGAATGTGTAACCTATAGTTTCTCATTTCTGCCGTGACCTGTTTTAGTTTACCCGTCTCATTCATTGTCCTGACATTCCAAAATCCTATTCTTGTATCATGTTTTGCGGTCAGGACGTCCGTTCTCATGTCAGTGGCTTCCTTTCGGCTTGCGTGCCCAATTCTTAACCCTTTGAAAATAAAGTTCGTTCGTTCCTTCGTTCGTTCACCACTGACAGTCTTACGAGCCTCAGACTCCGGATGTCCGTCCTGCAGCAAAGTTTGTTTATTTGTTGTTGTTTCCGTGGTGCAACAAGACCATACCAAAGGATTGGGAGATTGCCATCATAACACCAATTTTCAAAAAGGGTGACAATCGACAATGTGGAAACCATAGAGGCATATCCCTTCTCAGTGTCCCTGGTAAAATCTACTCTAGAATCCTAGAGCAGAGACTCCGACGCCTAGCTGAGCCACAATTGGATGAGGTCCAGTGCGGATTCCGAGCAAACCGAAGTACTCAAGACCTAATCTTCACACTCAGACAGCTGAGTGAAAGGCCCTTGAGTATAAGAGTGAGATCCATCTTTGTTTCATAGATCTGGAAAAGGCGTTTGACAGGGTCCCCTGGAGCAAACTTTGGGACTGTTTGGCAAGGAAGAATATTCCAGCACCTCTGATTCATGCTATAACAGAGCTTCTACAAGTCTTGCAGAAATTATGTGAGGACAGCAAACCATAAGTCAGAAGAGTTCAGGACCACCACTGGTGTAAGACAAGGTGATATCCTATCACCTTACCTCTTCATACTCCTTATGGACGATGTCATCAAGGCATGTAAGGAGAGAACAAGAAAGTATTCAGTGGGGTACTGGAAGATGAGACAGGTCTATATTTCGATGTTGATGTCGGAGCTGGCATTTTGCTGATGATGTTGCCCTGATTGCTAAATCAGAGGCACATCTCCAATCCAACCTGCAAGTCTGGAAGGAAGAGCTGGAGAAGAGAGGGATGGTCATAAGCAGCTCTAAAACAAAATCCATGGTGATATCACGAGAAGAAAGAAAACATCAGATTAAGTTGGGAGAATAGGTCCTGGAGCAGGTCGACCACTTTAAATATCTCGGAGCTATTATAGACCGAAAGGGAGGCATCAAAGAAGAGTTGGCCACTCGAAAAGCAGCGGCTGGGAGACTTTTTCAGGCCATAAATCGTGGATTCCTCAGCAAGAAAGAGGTTGGTAAGAAAACGAAGATGGCTGTATACCGCTCCACCTATGTCCCAGTCTTGACATATGGATGCGAGTCGTGGGCAATGACTACAACCCACAAAAGCCAGATCCAAACCTCAGAAATGAGGTATCTGAGGAAAGTGGTTGAAGTAACAAGAAGGGACATGGTCCGCAACCAGACGATCCGTCAAGGCCTAAAATCCCATCCGCTGCAGACCCAAATAGAACAGTCCCAACTAAGATGGTTTGGCCATGTCTGCAGAATGGGAGAAGATCGGCTACCACGACAAGCATGGGAAACAAAAAGCCAGGGATCCAGACCTCCAGGACGACCCAGAGTCCGCTGGGAGGACAACATTAGACAATCTTTGAAGGACCGAGGACTAGAATGGAACCAGGCCAGGAAGAAGACAGCTGATAGAATGGTCTGGCGCTCTCTCTTCCAAACCTCTACACCTCACGGTAGAAGGGGAACGACTAAGTAAGTAAGTAAGTAAGTTGTTGTTTCCGTAACTTCAATTTTTTTTTACATAGACAGGGGTGTCAGCCCTATGCTAAAACCCCCAACCTGGAGGACTAGGGTGTCTGCTTTAGTCTGACCCCTGCCCGCGCAAACCTGTCCAGCTTGTTAGAACCTTCCAGGAGTAAAACTCCCGCTGGCATAGCTCTGGGGGTAATCAGGGTACGCAAGCCGCCATACCTCGACCGGTTTTGTCGTCCTAACTTTCTTTTCAATGTGAATTTATTGAATTTTGTTGCCTGGGCGTAAAAAAATATATAATATTTGCTCTATGTAGATTACCCTAGATGCCAGAAACATATCAGTCATACTAACAATAAGGAACTGTCACCTACAAACAATAAAATAGTGATATGAAGTAAAAATAGAGGTCGAGGATGAAATTATGCCGTTAAAAAGAGGATCGAGGAGGAAAATGGAAAGCAAAGGAATGTAAGGAATTTAGACGGAAATATTGAAAGCCTGAAAAGATAAGTGAGCGAATCCTCCTGCAACACGTGGTTGTTTATTCAGTTCTCTATGTCTTCCATATTTCATCGGTTTTCAACCTTTTTGAGTCCATGGCTCCCCTGAACAACTACATTCTTTCTGCGGCTCCCCTGTGGGATAACTGGTAAAAACACTAGCCATGTTTCGACATTTAGCCTAACTTTTTTTTTTTTTTTGCAGGAGAGCTTTGTGTTTAATGTAATTTTTTTTTAAAAATGCAATTGGACAATCTGTGAAAAAATTACACGTACAAATGAAAATATACACAAAGTGCACTTTGAAAACCCTTACTATAAAAAAAGAAAACAGCACAGATAAAGTAGTTTCTTTCTAACATTTTTTAAAATTTTGTTCTGAAAATCATTCACTGATATACTGCACTCATGATTCAATCTCCATAACAAAAAATGTGTGCAGTAAAACTAAAAAAAAAAATATGATGAATAAAGTACCAGTCACCTCAGTGTGAAACTTGAACTTGCTTGTTGTTACACAGCTTGTCAAATCTTGGCGCCAATTGAGATACAACTACCCTCATTTCTTTCTTCACATCAAGTCTTGATCTGAACTTGGTTTTTATGACATCCACTGCTGAAAACCCAGCCTTGCAGAGATAGGAGGTTGCAAAAGGAATTAATATCTTCAGTGCTCTCTTGCTCAAGCTTGGGAACTCCTGTTTTACTGAATACCAAAATTTTGGCAATGCTATGGATGGAAACTTCGCTTGTAGTGAAGAGTCTGATGAAAGTTCTATCAGTTCTTCCTCTTCTGCAGTGCTGAAGTCCGTAGGAGCATCAATACTGAAGGGATTTTGAACCCACTGAAACCTGTCACAGTTTTCAGGAAAGTATTTTTCAAAATGAACACTGAGTTGAGATAAGTGTCCTTGAATTATAGAAACAATATCTGCACTAAAATCTATTTCATTGTCTGTAATGAACTGCTGCAAACCTGGGAATTAGTCCATTTCTCCTCCTTCATTGATTTTCCTCTTCCAAAGAAGAAGCTTCTTTTTGAAGGCCGAAACTTTGTCAATAAGTTGAATCAAATGAGTTTCACTTCCTTGAAGAGACTTATTCAACGAGTTAAACTTTTCAAAAAGATCACAAGAGGTATGCAACTTTTAACAGGAAGACAGTGTCCAGAAAGCACTTAGCACTGACATGGTTTTCTTCTTCAAGTTAAGAGTAGAGTACCCGCCTAAGTTCAAAAATGCGCGATAATACATTTCCTATGGAAAGCCATCGAGTGCTGCTATAAAATAAGAGAGACGTATGCTCAGCTCCCATATCGTGACACATTTTACTGAAAAATCTAGCTCTATGAGGTCGAGTTTTAATCAAGTTCACCACATTTATGACAGTTTGCAGGACATCATTCAAATCAACACTCAAATGCTGTGAAGCAAGTGCTTCCCTTTGGATAATACAATGGGTCCAAACAGCATCAGGAGCTTTGCCGCGGATGAGGGCTTGTAGGCTACTGTAACAGCCCGACATTGAACGAGCACCATCGGTACACACACCAACACAATGAGCCCAGTCTATTTTATTTTCCGCCATGAAGTTGTCCACAATTTCAAATAAATCTTTGCCTGTCGTACCTGCATTTATGTCCTTACAAAAAAGAAGATCTTCCACCATTTCGTTTTTTTTCATCAACAAACCGCACATAACAGACTAAATGAGCATCTCTATTGCTATCAGTGGCCTCATCAAGCTGCAAAGCAAAGTCCTTCCCCCTCATTTTTTCTATAATCTGTTCATTAAGATCCTCTCCTAAATCTTGAATTCGACTGCTGATTATACTGTCCGATTAAGGAATGGGCAAAAGCTGTTTTCCCACGGACTCTCCAACCATAATGGACACCATATCAATAGCACACGGTAAAATGAGTTCTTCTGCAATCGTATGGGGTTTCTTACATTTTGCTACCCGGTATGCTACCTTGTAGGACGCTAGAAGAGCTTTACTCGAGATTGTCGCCTGCTTAGAAAATGCTGATTTTTGTTCTTTCATTTGACTCAGCTTTCTAGAGAAATATTCTCTTGGTTTGCCCACGTCATTCTTATGAACACTTTCTAAATGGCGCTTCAATTTGCTAGGCAGCATACATTCGACAGAGAGTACTTTAAAACACAAAACACACTATGGACGCTCTTCATTGTTCACAAGAGTGCACGTGAAACCAAAATCTAAGTAACCTTCGTCGTATTTTCTATACTTACGTTTCCTTTCCTCATTACCACTTTCCTTGTTTTTTCCTCAACAAGTTCTCGCTTTTTACTAACGCTTGCCGAATTAAAAAATCTTTCCATAGTTTATATCAAACTCACAACACAATCAAAAACGTTTGAAAACAGAAAATCACTGTGTTACCTACTATGGTCGCGCGAGGAGAATGCGCGGAAAGTTGCTGGCTAACATCAAAAGTGAAATTTCTCCGGGGTCACGCATGTTGACTGTCACATATGGAAATAGTGCAGCAGTGATCATCCACTTTTGCCCCTCCCCATCTAGTTTATATTTTGCTATACAGTAACGCCTGATTCACCATCGCAATTAACACGCGAGCCATCTGGCAATTAAGCACGAACGTGGAACAGAGCGAAGTGAGCATTAAGGCGTAATCGTTCTTTGATCAGAGAAACGGAGCGATAAGCCTGAGACGTACTTGGAGTGTTACATTTTCAAGGGAATTACTTACGTAGCTGAGAGGCGGCAGAGGTGAAGAAATTACCTTTTATTCAGGAATGGAACGGCAAATTGGCCCGGCCCTGGTCGTAGGTGTGACTTTCGCATTAAGGAGCGAAAGAACGGAATCCATAGATATATTCCTCGTCTCTCCTAGCTCAGATATCAGTCACTCAGAGAATTCTGAGAATAACTAGCTCGATATTATGAGAGTTTCCGTACATAGTACTTCTTATATTCGTGGAGATATTTTCAGTTTCTTCTGTTTTGTGGTAATTTATATACTAGCATCTTAAGTGATTTAATGTGTTTAAAGTTTTCATTTATATTTCACTGGGATTTTCTGTGTTAAATTGAATAAGGTATTAAATAACTTACAGCTAAATTTTTCCAGCTGTAAAGTAAAAATTACTCGCTATTTCCCAGAAAGAGATGTTTTAAATTGACTAGTATATACATTAAATAACTGTCTACTGACGGTATATATATTATTTACTTCTATCCATTTTATGTAAAGTTCATAAATGACTAGTGTTCATATCACACGTTAAAACGATAGGATAAGCTAGACCCTTGTGTCTTAAATCTAATTTATAACGGAGCGGTGAAGAGGGCTTACTTTAACACGTGGTAGATATAATATTGATATTATGTTTAAATGTTTATATTTTCTTTCCTAAATATAGGCTGGTCAAAACCTGCGTACTAGCGGACTTACAATCATATGAACTTACGTTCTATGGTCTTATAATCTTATAAGCAACCAGAAACTTTATAATATTGTTGAGTCTTCGGGCTATGACCTGTGCGGTCCATTTTCTTCAATTTTTTTATATTGTCAGCAACATTTGTGTAACTTCAAATAGTGTCTCAGCGTTCAGAGGCTAGACAACACAGAATATACCTGTATTCTTCATCTTATGTAGGTGACCACCACGTATGAACCTTACTCCAACAAACTGAAGGCAGAGATACCGTATTTTACGCAGGAAAATTAAATCACCTACTCTAGCGACTACCGTGAAACGTGCAGTCAGCAAC
This sequence comes from Oreohelix idahoensis, assembly GCA_024509875.1. Classification (NCBI taxonomy): domain Eukaryota; kingdom Metazoa; phylum Mollusca; class Gastropoda; order Stylommatophora; family Oreohelicidae; genus Oreohelix; species Oreohelix idahoensis. The sequence goes on from JAMPIV010006031.1 coordinate 88,904, forward strand.
TACGGCTAGTCTGGGTCTGGATTTGGCAAAACCTAATATGACACTGAGTAGTCGTGTTACTTATTAGTGTTTATTTCCACGGAATGCCTGCGACATCTATTGGTAAGCGAATTATGAAAGTGGCCACTGTACGTATGTGAATTGAATGAACGGAGAAAGAAACTTATTTCTGTTGTTAACCACTATCTACAAATCTTTTCTCTTTTGTTCTCATTAATCTGAGTATTTACGGGATAGATTAATTAGGGACTTGTCCTTTGTTTTCTTTACGGACTATCCCATACACTTATTGTTAACTTTTGATCTTTTGGGTGAATTTACCTCTGTTGGGATCTTCTTCTATTTTCCTTTACCAGAGGGGAGAACCTATTTGATTAATTTTCATTTCGTCTGTAAAACCATGATCTATTGTATATGATTTATGTTGTAAAGTTCTAGTGATAAATAAACTTAATTAAACCTTAAGTTATTGTGTTGGTCAACCCCTACCCTATCTGTTATCCATAGTTTGTTTTCACGTCTTGTGCGTATTTGTCACAGAATTGTGTGCACGTGGGTGCAGTGTAACTTGTATTTTGTATAAGGAGAGAAAGTGCGTCTGATTTAAAGATTGTCGTACGATAGGCTGGATTAGAGAAATTACTCAACCCAGAGACTGTCCGTTCTCTTACACGATCACCTCGTGAAACAGAAACTATTTCTTACACTTTACTCTCACATAGTATCACTGTCGTGAGTTGGTCTGTTTTCACAACACGTCTTTCTGTATACTCTGACGAAACCGCGCGCCATACTTTATGATAACTGCTTGATACACTGACCAATCGGAAGGTACCGTTCTGCCGTGTTTACTAAAGCATTGAACAGACAAAATGGCTAGGACTAATCCCTGCAACCGAGTGAAGGATGCCATTTAATTACATAAGTAGGAAAGAAGTACAGCATGGAAGAGGTATACACTTTAATACTGGGAATGTTGCTCTACCCGTAAGTACTAAAACTTTTACAAATATTAATATAGGACGGGAGAAATCTCTAGTTGAATGCATTGAAGCCTCAGGTTAGTCCTTAATTTAGCTGTTTAAAGTATGCATAGAATAAAATGCACTTAGAAGACTAAAAGACTACTAGTTAGGAAGATGAAGATTAGTTCAGGGCATAATTTAAGCCTTAGATGAATAAAATCGCTCCAGGAATAAGAAAGATAATAAGGATAGTAGTTTTCCATATTTGTACGAGACAAATTATGCTTCATTTTGAGATTGCCAACACGTTAGCCCCTGCCTTCTCTGGCGCCGGATGTGCTAGTATAAATAGACCTTGCCTTATGCTAATCGAGGCCATAACCAAAAATTCAAATCACAGCGAGCGCTAGAAAGTGTTAATGAAGAGTGCCCTTGCCAACTGCATCTGAAAGCAGATCATAGCAACCATTAACAGTTCGACTGTGTGTGCCTGAGAGTTATATCCTATACACAAAACTACTCATATAAAAGTCATCCACTGGTGGAAGCGCTTTTTTCGTATAGAGGGCCAGTCAAGTACCCATTGTCTGGAGGAGGTTCAAGTAATCTTTCCTGCCAGGACAAGAGTGGAACCAGATTCATCACAACAGATGAGTAGCCATACAAGGCTACTGTAATGTGTAAAACCAGACAACCACAATTAAATTAAAGTCGTCACAGACATTAGTTGATGATGACAATGTAGTTCAATTCAGAGAGCCTAGGCAACTTCAGATTCAGTGATTGATTAATTCAGTAACTAAAGAACTAATTTTGATATTCAACAAAAAAGTCTACAACCAGATGAAGTGCAGCCAGAAAAAAGGATCATTGATAGGAATTTTAAAGACAATAGCTAGTCGTGTATATTTCATCAGTGTTTTATTTATTTAAATATTGTAATTGAATTTGATTTTCGTTTTCAAGCTTTTCAAACAGAAAAGAGAGACTGTATAATTAAATTGTAAATATTTACTAGCAGACTTACTTAATTATTTAAGTTGAGTACAAAGTTTTGTTGGTAAATAATGTAGTTAATCCCCTAGCAGAGTCAAATAATAACAATAATTATAATATTAACAGAGGAGGATCTGGAGAGGGAGCCCATAGGGACTTAGAGTAATACATTACCATCTTCTCTAGGAACTTATACAGCTTGATCCTACCTTGGTTGTCTATACAACCTTACTCTTTTCAGGGAAGGGGGTATTACTTATAAGACCAGACTCTTATCTGGCACTATCCTGGTATCACCTGATACAACTTTGTGTCCAGGATATCTTATTAATTTCAATAACATCTACCCTCTCGCGACAATCACTATCACCTCTGCTCAGACAGGACTATAAACATCTATTACCTATCTGAAAAACATCTACGACATTAATGGGGGCTCGTCCGGGATTTGAATCTAGTTCAGAAGACTCTACGACCTAATTGTCGCTCATCGAGGGACTGAACTCTCGTCTGAGTCTAGATAAATGTCTAAGTCTTATATTTAATCTGAATTTTCATCTAGATAGAGTGTGTTTGTGAGTTTGTCTTGTGAGTTAGGGTATAAAAATAATTACCTCCTACACAACGATCTTAGTATCTGGGTGTTTGACCACACACACATATAGGACTGTTTTTCTTTCCACAGCATCATAGGGTTACGTGCAAATTGTTCTGAGTATAATCTTCGTCAGATATATGAGATAAATGGTAATTTTGTTTAAAGCCGCTAGTACGTGTGATTGTTTAACAATCACTAGGTTTTTTTTAAAGAAGCAGCAGAGTTTGAGCTAAGCTAAGGACCAATTTCTGACTTTACGTCTAGTTAATAACGTTCCTTACTCTTAACTGACTTCTAGAGTGGGTAAGTTTTTGTGGATTTATAAAATAAGGGAAAAACATTTTTTTTTCTCCTTCATTTTTGTAATACAATTTTTTTTATCCACCGATAGTAAAAGTAGTTTTTCCACTGTTAGACTGATCTACCATTTATTTGGCTTAGTCGTCTGTATTATGGGCTTAAGTGCCAGTTAATAACAGCGATAGATTACATAACTGATAACGGGACAGGAGGTATCTCAGTGAAATAATGTTGTTGTTGGTTTTTTTCTCGTAAAGTTGGTTTATGATAGAGTTTTTCTCTCCTTCTTTTCTTCTTTCTTTCTCGAATTAACGGCATCCAGTTATTTGACATGGTTGAGCGTGCTAAACTTAGAGCAATGCTAAGAGAGGAAGTAAAAGGAAAAAGGACTGCAAGGAGAAGTGACCGCGTTCGTCAATGAAGAACTTGACAGATATGACGCGGAGAAGAAGATAGAGCAGAAGCTAGGGAGAAGGTAGCAGCAGCTATGGAGAAAGAAGCGGAAGATCGTCAATTGGAACAGAAGAAGATTGAGGCAGAGATGGAAGCCCGCAGGGCGAACGAAAGAGAGAGGGAGAGACAGCATGAATTGGCACTTAAAGCCCTAGAGGTACAAAGTCGGGGTGCCATGTCGTCCTCCAGTAATGGAGAGTCTCCACCCCAGTCCGAGTCAACTGATCTCTCCAGCACTCAATCTTCCCAACTAACAGCGATGTCTTTTGCCTTAGAATCCTTCCCTAGCCCCAATGAGAAAATTGACTCGTTTCTAGAGACATTTGAGAGGATGGCGAATCTGTATGGGTTAGAGAGTTCCCGGTGGTGTCTAAAGCTTTCATCGGCTTTGAAAGGCACCGCTTATGACGTGTACATAAAACTGGGAAGCAGCCATTAAGACAACTACGACATGTTAAAGTAGGATTTACTGGAGCGTTTTGAAATCAACGGTTGCAAATTTTTGCACCTGTTCAGAAACAGCCGGAAGGAAAGCACTGAGACATTTCCCCAGTTCTCTTCACGCCTGACGGGCTATTTGACAAAGTGCATGGAACTTACCGAGCTCCCTCTCACTTTTGAAGGACTTCTGGAATTTGTTCTTACAGAACAAATAAAAAGCACTTTGTCAAACGAAACCCGTAGATTTCTGGCTGAACAAGGCGCAGTAAAGTTGGATGGCATTCTCAGTAAGTCTGAACGTTACGTAAATGCTTTGGCCGAGCTTCTCAGCACTAAACGCAAGCCGACAGATGAGCATTTTTGGAAAAAAATCAAGAGCCGTCTTCTCATTCTTCCCATCACCATAATCAACGAGAAACTTTACCTCAGAACCCTTCCCAGGAAAAATCGAAATTCTTTAAAAACAAGTACCCCACCCAGCATTCTGATCAGCCTAACCGGTCTACATGGCAGCGCGGCCAGAAAGGACAGGGTGGCAAAGGGAAAACCCCTGCGCACGGGACATCTGATCAGAGCGAGCACACCGGGCCTCATCGCATCGGATGCTTGCAAACAGCCTCGCAAGGAAGAATTAATGTCAGTGATTCTCAACCTGAGGGGGAGAGGCCCTCAACGCGAGGTACTGTTATTTTGAACGGGACTTCAACCTATTGTTTGTTTGACACAGGTTTATCTTTTAATTGTATTGTCGCAAGGCATTTGGTCAAACCTGGTCAAGAGACAGAAGACACCGTCAAACTTTGTGGAGTTTTCAAAGGAGATGCACCCATTTCGCTTCCCATCGCATTGGTGGAGATACACTCTGATTTTGTCAGAGGTGTGATCAAAGCGGCTGTTAAGGATGACCCCATCTACCCAGTCATACTTGGCGGTAGATATGTGTTTATTGGGAAACAGAAAGAGCCAATGGTGGCAGCAGTAACCACAAGAGGGCAAACCAAGAAGTAATGGGAGCCTGCACCAAATTTGTTACCTAAGGAACTAAAAGAGGCGCAACAAAGGACCCTACCTTGGAGCCCTGCTTTAGGAAACTGCCCATGGCCAAGGACCCCATACACAACGGGGACATTTTTTCTAAGGATGGCGTACTTTATCGTAGAACGGGCAACCCTGATCAAGGGCATAATCAGCTCCTAGTACCGACGCAGTACAGAAACCAAATCTTAGAAATGGGGCACTCTCTTCCCTTTAGCGGACATATGGGACAAAACGCCACTATTCAGCGAATATCGACTCACTATTGGTGGCCAGGAATGAACACTGATATTATCAGATACGTGAAATCCTGCGCCCAGTGCCAAAGTGTGGCACCCAAGCATTTGACACCCCCAGTTCCCACGGGAGAAATGTCAATAGTGGGGACACCATTTGAACGGGTTGTGATCGACATTTTAGGACCCCTAGAAAAAACTAAAAGAAGGAACAGGTTTATCCTGACCTTAGTCGACACATGCACTTCGTTGGCCGAAGCTATACCGCTAACATGCACGGATTCCAAGCATGTCGCAGAAGCCCTCGTGCAAATATTTACACGGTTGGGATTCCCTCAACAAGTTTTGACGGATAACGGATCCCCATACCGTAGCCTGTTGATAGAGGAGATCGTTAAGGTCTTGAGGAACCAGCACATCTACACAAGTCCTTATAATCCGGCCGGAAGTGGGTTAGTAGAACGTGCTAACGGAAGCCTCACCATGATGTTAAGTAAACTGAGACAAGAGAAACCTGAAGATTGGGAACTTTACATTCCTGCAGCCTAATTCGCCTACATGCAAGTCCCACATGTCTCTACAGGATTTCCCCTAGCTACTCTTTTATTCGGCAGACCTAGAAGCCTTACTGCGGTCTCTGACAGATTAGAAGGCTGACGAGACAGTCGTCTCTGCCAGCAAATATGTATCGGAACTTAAGGAAAGGTTACAACTAGGATGGGATCTAGCAAAAACAAACCTTAAGAAAGCATGCGCAAAGCACGCTAAACGACATAATAAAGCGGCGAAAGAGAGAGAACTACAACCAGGGGAGAACGTTTTGTTGTTACTGCCACCCGGAAGCAACAAACTTCGCATCGGATGGCAAGGGCCGTTTACCGTCCTTAAAACGATCTCCCGAACTAACTACAAGATCTCTATTAAATGAAAGGAGAAGGTCTACCACGTAAATCTGCTAAAGAAATACTTGGAAAGACCGGTGCCTTCCCCCGAACATCTCCTGGTGGTCGCCATAGCAACAGACGATGACGATAGTCGCAGGGATAACCCACTGCAAACACACGGAATCTTGCAACGAGGTCAAACTCGGCGTCACTCTTTCAAACGCCAACCGAAGACAAGCGGGAAAATAGAACGCGGGAGCAGATTTTATGAGTAGAAATTGGAGCAGTGAGGAAGAAAGGGAAAGTGAAGATAGCAATCACTCGCAAGATATGGATAACAGCAGCGCTATTTTCATAGAGGAGACATAAAAGGGTTTCATGTCTTCAAGCCAGGACGTAATGTCACACATGGAAATAGTGCAGCAGTGATCATCCACTTTTGCCCCTCCCCATCTAGTTTATATTTTGCTATACAGTAACGCCTGATTCACCATCGCAATTAACACGCGAGCCATCTGGCAATTAAGCACGAACGTGGAACAGAGCGAAGTGAGCATTACGGCGTAATCGTTCTTTGATCAGAGAAACGGAGCGATAAGCCTGAGACGTACTTGGAGTGTTACATTTTCAAGGGAATTACTTACGTAGCTGAGAGGCGGCAGAGGTGAAGAAATTACCTTTTATTCAGGAATGGAACGGCAAATTGGCCCGGCCCTGGTCGGAGGTGTGACTTTCGCATTAAGGAGCGAAAGAACGGAATCCATAGATATATTCCTCGTCTCTCCTAGCTCAGATATCAGTCACTCAGAGAATTCTTGAGAATAACTAGCTCGATATTATGAGAGTTTTCGTACAAGTTTACATATTGTGGAATCTTTTTCAGAACGTTTTCCTATTCCATGCTGCTCATTAACGCATACATTTGATTGTTATGAAATTCATTGCATTCTGTGCAGGCAAGGGAGAAAACCAAAAATACAAAAAAATGCACGTGCGTTATCCTGCTGGAGAAGCTGCAAGTCTGGATAAATTGTGAACGCAGGTCAACCCCTTCCCCTTTTTCCAGAACCCATTCGATACTGTCACAGCAGGCTATTATGTCTTAACATTTCCACGGAAAATTTGAAGATTGCGATGGTGAAAACTGACTCCTCCCCAAATGTTAATACTGCCACCTCGAAATCGGTTGACACAGCAATCTGTCAAAGCGTATCTTCACACCGTCGCTAAATCCTTCTGTAGCATTTCATCTCGAATGATATGTTGAATCTGTTCTTTTGTGAATAGGACAGTTCTGATATGTTGCTGTGCCCATTGCAGGCGCGCTAACGATGTTGCTACTGTGAAGTCAAGTTTACATGCTCTGCAGTTGTATGACTGTCTTTGAGAGACTTGCCCATGTCTACCCACTATTGGTGCCTTGCCATAGGTTTTTTCATCTGTTAGTTTATGTGAAGCAATTGCAAGTCTTCTTTTAATTTCTTAGGTTACTCAGCACAAGTGACGATCTTGCGAGGGGTATTGACTCGTGGTTACTCGAAGTCTATAACCCGGGCACAGTTCTTGGTTATCAATTTAACGTTTTGAGACGTACAATAGTGCTGTGGTGTCAATTCATCCTTCTGGCAATGGCCCGCGAGTCATTCCGGTCTCCAACATACCAATGGCTCGTTGGCGGTCGTTTTCAGATAGTCGTTTTTTGGTGGACAGTAAGGGTGTTTTGTCTCAAGTCCTTCTGGGTTATACTCGAACGGTACACATTTTGTGTCATAGCATATTGGGAATCGTGTTGCACTGTGTAACTTTCATCGTTTTCATGTAGTCTGTACAACACTCCGTGGGTTGTTCTTGGTCATCTCTTACATTTATGATATTCTCGGCATGGCAAACACGGGGAAAAATGTTGCCAGCTTCTCGGCACCAGTATATATAATAGTGGTACGCCTAATGTCTTACAGTATATTTCCTGTACTTCAAACCCTAGCTCAGATATCAGTCACTCAGAGAATTCTGAGAATAACTAGCTCGATATTATGATAGTTTTCGTACATAGTACTTGTTATATTCGTGGAGATATTTTCAGTTTCTTCTGTTTTGTGGTAATTTACTAGCATCTTAAGTGATTTATTGTGTTTAAAGTTTTCATTTATATTTCACTGGGATTTTCTGTGTTAAATTGAATAACGTATTAAAGAACTTATAGCTAAATTTTTCCAGCTGTAAAGTAAAAATTACTCGCTATTTCCCAGTAAGAGATGTTTTAAATTGACTAGTACATACATTAAATAACGTCTACTGACGGTATATATATATTATTTACTTCTATCCATTTTATGTAAAGTTTATAAATGACTAGTGTTCATATCACACGTTAAAAACGATAGGATAAGCTAGACCCTTGTGTTTTAAATCTAATTTATAACGGAGCGGTGAAAAGGGCTTACTTTAACACGTGGTAGATATAATATTGATATTATGTTTAAATGTTTATATTTTCTTTCCTAAATCTAAGCAATCAAAACCTGCGTACTAGCGGACTTATGATCATATGAACTTACTTTCTATAGTCTTATAATCTTATAAGCAACCAGAAACTTTATAATATTGTTGAGTCTTCGGGCTATGACCTGTGCGGTCCATTTTTTTTTTCAATTTTTTTAGAGAGACCAAACTAGAACAATAATTGTAAAGGTTAACTGGACCAGAAATATTACCAGATTTCATTTTTACCAATCTCATCAGCCAACTGTGGCAAAATATATTGTCAGCAACATTTGTGTAACTTGAAATAGTGTCTCAGCGGTCAGAGGCTAGACAACACAGAATATATCTGTATTCTTCATCTTATGTCGGTGACCACCACGTATGAACCTTACTCCAACCAACTGAAGGCAGAGATACTGTATTTTACCCAGGAAAATTAAATCACCAACTCTGGCGACTACCGTGAAACGTGCAGTCAGCAACTACGGCTAGTCTGGGTCTGGATTTGGCAAAACTTAATATGACACTGAGTAGTCGTGTTACTTATTAGTGTTTATTTCCACGGAATGCCTGCGACATCTATTGGTAAGCGAATTATGAAAGTGGCCACTGTACGTATGTGAATTGAATGAACGGAGAAAGAAACTTATTTCTGTTGTTAACCACTATCTACAAATCTTTTCTCTTTTGTTCTCATTAATCTGAGTATTTACGGGATAGATTAATTAGGGACTTGTCCTTTGTTTTCTTTACGGACTATCCCATACACTTATTGTTAACTTTTGATCTTTTGGGTGAATTTACCTCTGTTGGGATCTTCTTCTATTTTCCTTTACCAGAGGGGAGAACCTATTTGATTAATTTTCATTTTGTCTGTAAAACCATGATTTATTAATGTATATGATTTATGTTGTAAAGTTCTAGTGATAAATAAACTTAATTAAACCTTAAGTTATTGCGTTGGTCAACCCCTACCCTATCTGTTATCCATAGTTTGTTTTCACGTCCTGTGCGTATTTGTCACAGAATTGTGTGCACGTGGGTGCAGTGTAACTTGTATTTTGTATAAGGAGAGAAAGTGCGTCTGATTTAAAGATAGTCGTACGATAGGCTGGATTAGAGAAATTACTCAACCCAGAGACTGTCCATTCTCTTACACGATCACCTCGTGAAACAGAAAATATTTCTTACACCTTACTCTCACATAGTATCACTATCACCTCTGCTCAGACAGGACTATAAACATCTATTACCTTACTGAAAAACATCTACGACATTGACAAACACCAAATATGTAATTTCCCACAGTTCTGTGTTTTCTTTACAGCTAAATACGAAAAAAATCCACGCCCACCCACGGCGCCCTGACCGTCAGTCATGGCGCCCCAGGGTGCCGCAGCGAGCAGGTTGAAAACCACTGCTATATTTAGTTCTTTTTCAAGATTTTGTATTACTGATTATCCTTTGGCTTTTATGTGTTCTACATATACTTTATAGTCTCTCTGTTCGCTCCCATTCTTCCATTCGTTCATTATGCCCAGTTTTATATTAATTTTATAAAAATCACAATAGTCTGCTGGAACCTATTGTAGCAAATATATTGTAAATTTAAGTAGAGTTTGTAGTCTGTTGTAATCTTATGGAGAATGTGTAGCTTTTGATAATTGTATATAGATTTGTAGTCATTTGTAGTATTATATTGAATTTGTAGTCTTTTGTAGTATTCTATTGAATTTGTAGTCTATTGTAGTATTCTGCTGAATTTGTAGTCCATTGTAATCGTATGTAGAGTTTGTAGTCTATTGTAATCTTATGCAAAACTTTCATTCTACATGAACCTGTACACTTTTGCTATAAATTAGTTATAAATTTACTTTTGTAAATTACATTTGTAATCTATTGTAATGCAAAAACAGATGTAGTCTTCTGTAATCTTGTGTATACACGCTGTTTTTGTAGTATTATAAATACAATTAGTTTCTGTAATTTTAAATGACCAGCTTAGTCTAATTTTCTGCCTACTATTTTCCACTATTCAATGACAAAGATTGCTTCTTGTGCACCTAGCTCCCCATCCCACCAGTAAGGTGGACTAATTTACGCACGACCGACAAAGTGCCAGCAGCCTGCATGCAGTACCTTCTAGACGAGGCTTACATCAAGGAACACGTCCCTGACTACAATGGTCACATGAGTGAGGACTGCCTGTACCTGAACGTCTACGTCCCAATAAGGTACGCATTAGCTGAGATTTATGATATACTGGGTCGGCCTTTGTTATTGCGGGGCCCAATTGTTAGTGTTATTGTAGACCAGAATCGACATCACTGCACTCCGGGGCAAACCCATAGGTCCTCAGTCTCCCTCCGCTAATGTCGATTGGTATGAATGCTAATTGTTCCAGTGGCGCGCTGGTTGTACATACGACGGATGCATCCTCTCATACGTCCATCCCTGCTGGTCTTACGTTTGAAGCAAGTTCAGATTTCGACCTTTCAGGTGAGGCCCCCTGGAAGTAAAATTTAAGTTATGTTGTAACACGTTTTATGTTAGAATAAGGCGAATAAATATAAATATTGTTTTCTTTAATACATTGTCATATCATATGTTCCTTTAATCTAATTTGTGACAATCATCGTTCCTTATTTATTTATTTTTTAAGCTGGAGGTGGAAACCCGAGTACAGGGCCCCCTGTGAGCGAGTGGTCCGATTAAGACGAATAGGTTAAACCGGCCTAAAGCCGGCCCTGATGATACACCAGTAAGTTGTTCTGGTAGCCAACGAAGCTAGCAGTCATTTCTGGATTAGCCCTTATCAGGGCTTCATTATGCTAGTTGATAGATTCTGGTGGTCCTTTTCTGGGGTTAGTATTTTTCAGCACTGCACTAGAGCTTCGTGTTTTTTGTTTGTTTTTTTTCAAATGCCAGTTGCGCTCTGAAATAACCGAAGGAAATCTGTCTAGATTGAAAGAGGCATGCCTCGTTACAAAAAGACAAACACTTCAAAGAAAAAGAAAAAAAACAAGTACATAAGAGCGCCGAAGGTCGCTCACTATCAGTATATAGAGTATTTTTTTTATTTAATGGGTAAAATTATCCTGTTCAACCCCTTCTTCTTGTTTTTCTTTTTGGATCCTTAGTCGCTAAAGAACAAAGCAGCCAGTGACCATCACGCCTAGTGGCGTCTTAAATAAATATTACACACATAAAGGTATGTTTCCGGCACTCGTGAGAAATAAAGAAGTGCCTGAAGTATACCTTTTTCGTGTGTAATATTTATTTATTTACTGTTTACCGGCCTCAGGTTTCCCCTCTTAATTTGTTTAACTAGTGGCATCTTGCAGAGTAGCAACAAACTCTCTGCACTTTGCTCGGTCGGTGGCCAATCCTTCGTGCATATGCCTTCAACAAACTCTCTGCACTTTGCTCGGTCGGTGGCCATCCGTCGTGCATAGGCCTTCAACAAACTTATGCTAAGTCTTCCTGTAGCGCGCCACTAGCTCAAGGTCTTTCAGAGTCTTCCTGATCTTTGTTATTTCTGTCTCAGGTTTTCTTCTACATTTTCTTTATAACATTTTACAGCTAAGAAACGGACATATTTTTTTTTCGTAATGATGATGATGAAGATGAGGAGGGTGATGATGATGATGATGATACCCATAAAGTGTTGTAGCCCTATTTTAAAAAAACAAACAAAAACGTGGAATCCTCTGAAGATAATATCTGATACGGTGAAGAACAACACATTTTCTGTTATTCTCATTTTCAAGAGATAGTTCCAGTCCAAGAGCTTTTCCTGTTCTGATACACGTTCATGGAGGCTCCAACGAGGTCGGTATGGGAGCCATGTTTCATGGTGACGTGCTGGCAAGCTACGGAGAGATCATAGTTGTAACACTCAACTACCGGTTGGGAGCATTTGGTATGTTCTTGTTGTTGTTGTGTTGTAACGATGATAATATTTATAACAGGTTTTTTTTGGCATTTCTTTTTCTGCTGGTGTTTGCTGAACACACTGAGGAGCTATGGACAGCGTTGGTGTAGCTGGTAGTTCTTTTCAAGAATAGTCCTTTTCAGGGCTTCATCATACTAGCAGATATGGTTGAAATGAATAATAGTGGGTCATGTTCTTTGACATACAGATTGTCACGAGAGGGTTGATTATTATTTAAATTATAAGATATCCTGGACAAAAAGTTGTATCACGTGATACCAGGATAATGTCAGGATAAAAGACTGATCTTATAAGAAATACCCCCTTTTCTGAAAAGAATAAGGGTGTATCGACATCAAAGGTAGGATCAAGATGTATAAGTTTCCAGGTATGATGATATTATATGTTCCTAGATTCCTATGGGCTCCCTCTCAAGATCCTCCTATGATTATATTATTATTATTATTGTTGACTCTGCTAAGTGTACATACGTATTAAATAAATTATCTACCAACAAGAACTTGAACTCAACTTAAATAATGAAGTAAGTCTGCTGGTAAATATTTACAATTTATTTTTACAGTTCTTATTTTCTTCTTGAAAATCTTTAACGAAAAACAAACTTCAATTACAAAATTAAATAAATATGCACTTGAAAGTTGTTCAACAAAATTTTTCAAAGGTCTCTGAATTCGTAGGAGATTATCACTAGATTGACATCACTCTTGTAGAATACCTAGGCTATATCTCTATATTACTGTTCTTTTACTGTCCTTTTATTTTAAGTTATCACTGGCTATAACTATGCCCCAACATGGGTCATCATTTGATTACTGTCTATAATCTTGGAGTGACTGGCTTGTATATAACAATAACATGAAGACACAAACATGAAGGCTACGGATCTATCTACGGTATCTGCTCCAAATTCTCAGTATTTCGTAGAAGACCAATGTCGAGGTATTGTCTCGTGCTGGCCTTCAAAGCATGTATATACTGCTTAGACAGCGCAGACTACTTTGGCTTGGTCATGTCCGCCGCATGGAAGATGGTCGCATACCGAAAGATATCTTCTACAGACAACTGGCAGTTGGAAAAAGAACAGTTATGCGGTCGTAACTGAGGTTCAAAGATGTGTACAAGAGAGACATGAGGACATTAGACATAAATCCAGCAACCTGGGAGAATGAAGCTGCCGATCGCACCAAGTGTCGATGCTCTCTACGGCGCCACCTCAGATTGGGCGAAAAAAGCTCTCACAGCAGAAGAGAGGAGAAAACGTCGAAAAGAACACGAGAAAAAAAAAAGCAGCCGAGGGTTGTCTCCTCAGGGGCGCATTCCCATAGTCAGGTATGACTGAAGGGGTTATTATTACTACAAACGAGTTGAGAGGCACAATTTTATTTAAAAAACAAAACACAAAAACATTAAGTACGTAATCTGTATATGAAGTATGTCTCGTTCGGGTTCCAGGGTCAAGCAGAGAAGCAAATACTGAGAACCGCTGTCCATACCATCTGCTCCAGGCTGTAAGAATGTAGGATAAACGAAAATAGGTGTTCGTGTACTGGGAGAAAGGACAGTGAGAATAGCTTTGTTACGGCTACAAGGTCTTCGCCAGGGACATACGAGCGAAAAAAATGAAACAAAAGAAATAGAGAATTAAGTTAAATACATATTTTTTTTTTTAAATGTTCAATGATACGACTCGTAAATTGTGATAGGCGATATTCCAGTCAGAAATGGCAAGCAAGCACGCAGTTGAAAATTAGAAAATAAATATTTTAAAAAAGAAGAAGAAGAAGGAGCGGCTAGTGTGAGAGACAGGTAGGCGACGAAGAAACAATATAGCAGGAGTCCTCAACCTTTTTGTACCGCGGGCACATGTTACATGTATAAAGTGGGTGGTGAGCCCCAACTAATTAGCACGATTCACTCATTAAAAAAAGGGTTAATTGTACATTAAAATATTCAATATGCTTATATAAGGCTGAGTAATCCATTTAATTATTTATTTTAAATCAGGTTTTCTTTTAATTGATTTTCAAATCATTTGAATCAAATCTATAATTAGTGTGATCCTTGACATTGCATGTTATTATCCTACTTTTCATATTTAGCAGTATGTGATAATGTTCCTGCTCGCAAACAATCATCCAGATGAGCATCAGTGAGCACAGCGACCTGTACTTAGATTTGACAATGTTCATTGTTGGAAATAGCGATTCGCAAAGATATGCGAGCCAAAATATGAGTCCATCATATATGCAGCACTTTTTAAGAATGGACTTTAAAAAATTTTTTCTTGTCGACCATATTCCAAAAAATTATAGGATAAATGTGATTTTATCTCTCTGAAGTTTAAACTTCTCTACTTCTAGTTCTTCTGTAGTGACTTCAATGAGCGTTCATATTTGTATATGGGTAAATAACAGAAAAATAGCAAGGATGGTTACTGATGACGACATCAACAAGTAGGAACACGCTAAATCGCCAAAAATGCTTAAATTGTTAGAGCAGCCGCCCTTAACTTAACTTGTTGTGTCTGTCGGCAAAGTTTGTGTAATTATATTGTGGCCACTAACGCCAAAGCGTAAGTCTAGTGACGGTAAACTACAACTTATGACCATCCAAGCAAAATTGAATATTTATTCTTTCATTTTCAAATTTTCCGCGGGCACACAAATAATCGGCGGGCACCATGATGCCCCCGGGCACCGCGTTGAGTACCCCTACAATATAATAATAGAAATAAAGAAAAAAAATAAAACATAGGTACAGATGGTCGTCTCAAATTGTGTCATGGGATTTCTCCCCTTGCCCAGCAGTGATGATCCAACAGTGGGGGCCAAGGACTCAGTAAACAAAATGAGAGGTTGATCAATAAGGATGGAGAGAAACATGAACGCGAAAAAAAGAGAACGGACAATTCTGTCACATAATTTAAGAACTAATACAACTATACACAAGTAAAGCCACATTGAATGTAGAGTTATATTTTGTAGCATGGACAACAACCACAACGATGGAGGAGAAATAACAACAAATTAATGAATGGGGACTTGCCCTGCACAGAAGGATTAAAATCATCATCATGTTCTTTTTCGCTGCTTATAAGGCATGTGGCCACCGATGCAGCTGGTCCGCCTGTAGGAAACATGCACCATACATTTACGTGCTCTTGTAGCGGTAGATTCTGTAGCAATTTGTTTTACGTGATGAGGGTGCCAGGCTCATGGACAATCACATATTATTCGCCTTGTGTGATTTAGTGAGCCACGGTAGAGCAGTGGTTAGTGCACTGGCTTCCTAGCTCGGTGGTCCATGGTTCGATCCCCAGTTGAGGTGGGATTTTTTAGACCGCAAACGTCTCCGGGGTCGACCCAGCCTCATGAATTGAGTACCAGAGCAACTCTGGGAAGGTTAAGGAGGCCGGCGTGATGCTGACTACATCACCCCTAGTATGCCGCTGGTCAAGAAAATATGGGCCTAACACCATATTCCCAAAATGCCTCAATGGGCTTGTAACGGGATCCTTGACCCTTGACCTTTTTGTGATTTGCGTGAAGGAGCTGTAGTTCTATTCTTGTTTTCCCATTTGCCCCCTGCATCTACAGGGTCAAGGACTAAATTAGTTATCATACAGTTTCTTGACAAGTAGAACACAGGAAAAATAAAACCTACACAAACACACACACACACATATCGGCATATCAGAAAGAAGCGGCGAGGGAAATTCCTGATGGAGAATAAGACAAATATTTCATAACAAACAAACAAACAAACATAACAACAAACGGGAATCCATGTTCTACTGAATACAAACAAATGAAGGATACAGACGAGGACCACTTAACAGACAAAAGAACTGCATGTGGAAATGGGTATAAGAAAAGCGTGAAGGGAGTAGCTTCTGCGTTCAGTTTGTAATCATGCTAAATCTGCTGGTCTGTCGCCAGGACGAAGTCCACAGTCTTTGAATGGGGTAGCAAAATGCCAGTACAAACAGGTTTTGAGAATTCTGGTTGAGGAACAGTGTTCCATCATTATCATCCTCTGACATCTCCACAACGATGGATCTCCAGTGTCTTCTGTCTCTTGTTTTGATGGTACATTCTGATAGACTCTTTCCTGTCCATCTCATGTCTTGATGGTGCACTCTGATAGACTCTTTGCTGTCCATCTCTATCTTGATGGTACACTCTGATAGACTCTTTCCTGTCCATCTCTTGATGTTATTTTCCCACTTGTAGCG
This sequence comes from Oreohelix idahoensis, assembly GCA_024509875.1. Classification (NCBI taxonomy): domain Eukaryota; kingdom Metazoa; phylum Mollusca; class Gastropoda; order Stylommatophora; family Oreohelicidae; genus Oreohelix; species Oreohelix idahoensis. The sequence continues at coordinate 105,485 of JAMPIV010006031.1, forward strand.
CTGTCTCCATCTTACACGTTTGCCTACAACTCTGCGTTTCATTATTTTCTTCAGTAAGATGTTATGTCTTTTTAAATGGTCAAACATTTTAGCTGTTTAATTTTGATCTCTTCATTAATTTATGTTTTCATTCCTAAATTTTCTTGGACCGCTTTATCTGTTTACTTCTCTTTATATGAGATGAGCCCCATTCTTCTATATATGCTTCACACGGGACTGAAAAGTTGAGGATATACAGTCAGAAAAAAAGCTATGTTTTTACGACTTCTAACAATGATTTCTATAAAACGCCTAAAGCTTTCCGGTAATGTACTATCTTATATTATAACTAACGACTTTACAGCAGTGAAGAATAAATGTATCTTTCTTTGTTTGCTTTCTTGGAATCTAACTAGACGTGGTACAGCAATATTATATCAGAGTTAGTTTCTCTTTTTGTTTTTGCTTTTTTGTTAAATAACTGGCATTGGTACATAAATATTTTTCAGATAATTTCTTTATTCTTGTTTTTACCTAACTAGCAGTGTGTTTTAGAATTAATTTATATTTTTTGTTTTTACTTGCTTGTAAATGTAACTAACGATGGTACAACAGTAGAATATCAAAATTAATTTTTATTTCTTTGTTTTTATTTTCTTATAATCTAACTAGCTATGGTACAGCACTATATTTTATTATAATTTCTTTTTTTTTCACCTTGTTATCTAACAATCGATGATGTAGGTGTATGTTTCAGAATTAAGTTTTCTGTATTTCTTTTTACTGTCTTGTAATCTAAATAGCGATGGCACAGCGGTATAAATATTTCAGAATCAATTTCTCTTTTCTTGTTTTCACATTCTTATAAATGTAACTAGATTTTTTCATTACCATCATCAGCTGCTATCTACACATCGAAGGTCGGTTTCAAAATGGATCTCCAGTGTATTCTGTCTCTTGTCTAGATGGTACACTCTGATAGATCCTTTCCTGTCTCTTGTCTAGATGGTACACTGTGATAGATTCTTTCCTGTCTCTTGTCTAGATAGTACACTCTGATAGATTCTTTCCTGTCTCTTGTCTAGATAGTACACTCTGATAGATTCTTTCCTGTCTCTTGTCTAGATGGTACACTCTGATAGATTCTTTCCTGTTCATCTTTTGACGTTATCTTTCCACTTATAGCGTTACTTTCATCTTAAGTGTTTGCTTTCAACGCTACCTTCCATTACGGTCTTCAGTGTCCGGTGTTATGTCTTTTAATATGACCAAAATATTTTAGTTGTCTATTCTGGAACTCCTTCATTAATTCTCTTTTTTCATTCCTATGTTTTCAATGTCCTCTGTATTTTTCTACTTTCTTTCATGAGACTCCCCCATTATTCTGTATACCCACCCACATCTCAAGGGCCTCAATTCTTTATACCATTTGCTTGTTCAATGTCCATGTTTCTACACCATACAATAATAAAGAATATATATAGTATATGATTCTCAGTTTTAATTTTAAACCAGATTTTATACAGCAGTCAATTTCATGACAGCAGCCAGTTTTAATTCTTGCGAGAGGTACGTACGATGTTTTAGTTAGCGACTACCATACTTCTTCGAGATTTGTGTTATATATATATATATATATATATATATATAATATATATATATATATATATATATATATATATATATATATATATATATATATATATTTTATATATATATATATATATATATATATATATATATATATATATATATATATATTATATATATATATATATATATATATATATATATATATATATATATATATATATATATAGTGCAGACCTGATAAGGAAAACTCACCAGGGACCCAAGAAATAGTTCTTCTTATCAGAAATTCCTCTTATCAGATACGAGTTCAAGCATATGGTAATGCATTTGCAACGTACAATGCAATAATGAATTAGCATTGAATACGACAGATGTATGACACAGAAAATATGTAAATCACCAAAAGTGTTAATGTACAAAGTTGGCACAGATATCTAGATAATAACAGCACTTTTTACACTTTGAAAAGAAAAAGCTGCAATTTTCCTCTGTATCTTAGTACCCGTACTTGAATGAATAAAAATGTCTTTCCATGACATCCTTAAATTCAAAGAAATGATAAATTAAATCATCTTGGCATCCAGTCTGCATTATATACATGTTAGTTTTATCCATGCAATTTGAAACTTCCAACTGTGAAATAGTTTGTACCGTTAACCCACAGTCATCATTATCTCTAGAATTTGTAAACTCTTAAATGATAAAGCACTCTTAAATGAAAAAGTCTAATTTTCCTCTTAGCCCTGGTACCTGAGTTAATAAAATGTCTTTCCATGGCCTCTTTAAATCCAAAGAAATGAGAAATTAAATCATCTTGGCATCCAGCCTGCATTATATGCATGTTAATTTTATCCATGCAATTTGAAACTTCCATTTGTGAAACAGTTTGCACTGGCAACCCACAGTCATCATCATCATCTCCATCTAGGTCAGGACTGGAAAGGACAGAAGATGAAACTGTTGGCATACACATCCCTAGAATATCAGCACTGGCAAGGCTAGCACTACATGTAGTAACAATATCATTGTCAATGTTGACAAAATCTTCTGCTGAAATGTTCAGTTCCTGATATAGTCGATGAAGCAAAGGTTCCACAGAAGTTTCAATTATAATACTGCCATTACAAGTATTTGATACAACCGTGTTTTCATCATCTGTATCATCTCCAACTTTAAAGCCTGCTTTTCGAAAACAGTTTGCAATAGTCACAGGCAACACTTTACCCCATGCAGATTTCAACATAACAATAGCGTCCAGAAGGGTTATCTTGAAGTCTTCAGCAACCAAGTCTGCATCAATGTGACCTACAAGTTTGGACAACATTGCTGACCTATAATGAACTTTCAGATTTTGAATAATACCTTGGTCACAAGGCTGAAGTTTGGATGTCACATTTGGTGGTAAAAATAAAAGTTCTGTTGCTTTTATATTTTGAACATTTAGGTGGGCTGAACAGTTGTCAAGCACCAAAAGAACTTTGCGATGTTGACGTTCCATAGAATGATCAAATGCATGTAGCCACTTGGTGAAAATGTCTGATGTCATCCAGGCTTTTGAATTAGCTGCATAATCAACACACAATTTTTTCAAACCTTTAAAACAGCGTGGATTTTTGAATTTACCGATTTACAAGTAGGCCTAATGGCAATTTTTCTGAACCATCCATATTTGTACACACAACAGCTGTGATTCTTTCTTTCGATTTTTTTTCCCCCATGACACTTTTCATTTCTGAACGAAAAAGTCTTGTCAGGCAGCAATCTCCAAAACAATCCAGTTTCATCAGCATTAAACACATCAGCGGAATTATACCTACTCATGGCTGGTTTTAGCACCTCCTCCGTCCATGACTCGGTAGTCGTTTCATTAACAGAATGCCTTTCCCCACACAAAGCTTTGTAAGTAATGTTGTGCCGTTTTTTAAAACGATCCAACCAGCCAGGACTACATTTTCAGCCAGTCCGATCTTCCAGAAGTGCTAACTCTTCTGCCGTTGCAGTTAATATAGGTCCATTTACAGGAACATTTGCTGATCTCGCCATGGTGAACCATTTTAGGAGTGCCGTGTCAACAACATCACACGCCGCTTTTCGGTTCTTCATTCTGTGACAATCAACTTGTCCACCATAAAACATTTTTCTGTACCGATCCTTATTTTTTATGATTCCTGAAAGCGTTGATTTTGGAATGTCGAATTTTTTGCTACTTCCATTTTCTTTTTGCCACTATTTTCCACTTCTTGTAATAGCTCAATCTTTCTTTTCAAAGATATGGATTTTAACTTTCAACCATTTTTAGAGGGGAAATAACTCAAATTCTAACACCAACGAAGCGCGCAATTTCCGAAAATAGCCGAAAAGTTGTACAAATGTCCAGGTACTGTATTTGAAAAAAGTTCGTCTTAAGCAGATCAAATTATATAGTCGGGACACGTTTAATCGTTCGGCATATCCGAAAATTCGTGATAAACGGATTCCGCTTAACCGGACATTTTTTACATAGACAAAGAAGAAAAATTGCCGGGGATAAACAAATTGTTCTTCACAACAGAAATTCGCCACATCCGAGATCGCCTTAAACGGTCTGCACTATATATATATATATATATATATATATATATATATATATATATATATATATATATATATATATATATATATATATATATATATATTATATATATATATATATATATATATATATATATATATATATATCACTTGCTTGTTTTATTCCTCATTACCCAGGATTCCTTAGGATTCCACAACTTGATATACCTGGTAATTTTGGTCTGTACGACCAGGTGCTGGCCTTTAAGTGGGTGCACGAGAATATTGCTAACTTTGGTGGTGACCCTTCCTTGGTGACAGTTCAAGGTCATAGCGCAGGCAGCATTGATGTTGCACTCCACGCTTTGTCTCCAGTTTCAAAAGGTAACAACTATACGTTGTGTCATGTTGTGCGTGGTGACGCATTGTGCTATGTATATTAGTTTTTTGTGTTACTAAAGGGAAATAATCCATAAATCTATACATAAATATATTCCAGTAAGAGTTGAAGTAAGGGCATGTTTACTGGTGACTAGAAAATAAGCTGGTTGAAAAGGAAGTAATCATGAAGAAAATGTATTAGGTGAATGTTGATTGTGTTTTAATTAGAAGTTTTGCCTCGTTTCGGCAAAATACGCCCAGTAGGAGCTAGACACAAGGTTCACATTTTATATTAGGGCGCATTTTCAAATTAAAAAAAGATATTGTGATCTGGTGTTAACATGGAAAGTGAATGTTGATCAGTGAATGTTAACTTTGATTAAGTCATGGAATAGTGAACAGTTAATGTTTCCTGAAAGCATGAGTTTGTTACTAGGAGTTACAAGTGTGAAGAACCTGATAATAGTACCCAGTAAAATAGTCACATGGGTGAAAGGTTAAGTATCCAGTGGATAGAGTGCAGCACTAGTGAACAGAACGGTTGTCTCTAAGTGATGTGCAGCAACACTACTGAGCAATTCGTTATTTAACTTCTGCGAGATGCATATTAAGTTGATGAAGTGCGTATTCATGTGACACAAACTTTGAACTGTTCCAGTCTACTTGGACTAGTAAGACAGAATGTAAATCATGCATGAAACCCAATAATTATATATAGGCTGTAGCATTTAGTTCCCCACGAATTTACACAAAGTTAGAATCACAGTAACAACGACATAAACAGGCTTTGCTTGTATTTACTAAGAAGTACAGTGTTCCGTGTAGTTTGAAAAGTGTGTGTGGGGAGAGGATTTTCTCACCGAGAAAGACGAAGAAATAATAGAACTATTTGTTCCTAAGGCATACCGTAAGAGGCGAATGGTGTGAGGTTGTGTGTGGATTGGCAACCTCTTTCAATTAACAGGTTGCTACAGAAACCACACAACTGTTTTTATGCAGTGTTCCTGCAAGGTGGCCCCCCATGCTCTATAAGGAGTAAAAAATGGGAAATGAATTAATACATGAAATAAGATTGAAAGGTAAAAATAGTAAGTGAAAATCAAGAAATTAATTAAATGGTTAGCGAAAATCAAGAAATCAATTAAAATGGAAAGTGGACATCAAGAAATCAGTTAAATGGTTAGTGAAAATCAAGAAATCAATTAAAATGGTCAGTGAAAATCAAGAAATCAATTAAAATTGTCAGTGAAAATCAAGAAATCAATTAAAATGGTAAGTGACAACAAAAATATCCATTAATATGCAATATCAATTATGTCACGAGAGAAAACGAGAGAAAGCGAGAGGAAACTTATATTGGTGAGAAAATAGTATATCAGCATATTGTACTCGTATGTACCAGAGTTGTGGAGTCGACTACAAAAAATACCGTCTCTGACTCCTTAAATTTTAGAATACCGACTGCAGTTTTTTTTTGGTTTTTTTTTTTTTTTTTGGTACTAGTAATAGGGCTTAAAATTCGAAGTCGAAGACTGGATATTTTTTACCGACTCTACTAAAAACGACCGACTCCAGCTCTAGACTCTATCCTGACTCCACAGCCCTGGTATGTACGACTCACTTTCCCTTCAAGTTCATTCAGCAACCATTCTCTCATCCGTTCACTTCTCTCGTCATAACAAAAGAAGGTCAAGGTAGTTCTATAACAGATACTACCGTAGGGAAGTGAAGGGTTAGAGACTTCATCATACTAAGTCCAGTTTATTTTGTGAGGTAACTAGTTCCCTTTCGCGCTGTCTTTTGCCTTCCCTAACTCAAGAGCAGAGTCAGGTACCCATTTACAGCTGGGAACCCAGTAACTTCGACTCCAGAGGAAAGCGCTGTAACTGCCAATTGGACGTTCTCTCTCATTTTGAACTAGTATTTTACCGCCACCCTGCTGAGGATCACGAAGAGTTAACCTTCATTACCTTCTCTTCCATATTTCCGTCATTTTTGACGGACATTTTATTCTTGTACACACATATATATGCATACGTATAATTCCATAATACGACAGACACGACGATTACTCTTAAGCTATACAGGCATGCATGTATACAGAATGAAGAACAATTTTATACATTCATATTTATAGTAATATTTGATGGGTTGGATATCTTAGTATCATACAAATAGCGAAAGATGAATTCAGCTACGGGAAACAGTATGTTAACAAACAAAACAAAACCTCCACAAATTTTTAAAATATGTGTTATCATCACCGTCATCATCACCATCATCATTATCATCATTATCACCATCATCATTATCACCATCATCACCATCAGCATCATCGCCACCATCATCATCAACATCATCATCATAACCATCATCACTATCACCATCATCACCATCATCCCATCATCATCATCATCATCATCACTATCATCAGCATCATCACCATCATCATCATCATCCCCATCATCATCAACACCACCATCATCATCATCACCATCATCACTATCATCATCATTATCACCACCAACACCATCACCACCAACACCATCACCATCACCATGATCACCACCATCACCATCATCACTATCACCCCCATCATCATTATCATCATCACCACCATCATCACCATCACCATCATCATCATCACCATCATCATCATCACCACCATCATCACCATCACCATCATCACCACCATCATCATCACCACCATCATCACCATCACCACCATCATCATCACCACCATCATCATCACCACCATCATCACCATCACCATCATCATCATCACCATCATCACCACCATCATCACCACCATCATCACCATCAGCATCATCACCACCATCATCATCATCATCATCATCATAACCATCATCACTATCACCATCATCACCATCATCATCACCATCATCACTATCATCATCATCACCATCATCCCATCATGATCATCACCATCATCACTATCATCAGCATCATCACCATCATCATCATCATCCCCATCATCATCATCACCACCATCATCATCATCACCATCATCACTATCATCATCATTATCACCATCAACACCATCACCACCAACACCATCACCATCACCATCATCACCACTATCACCATCATCACTATCACCCCCATCATCATCATCACCACCATCATCATCATCACCACCATCATCACTATCACTATCACCGCCCATCATCATCATCACCACCATCATCACCATCACCATCATCATCACCACCATCATCATCATCACCACCATCATCTTCATCACCATCATCATCACCACCATCATCATCATCACCATCACCATCATCATCATCACCATCATCATCACCATTTCCTTTTTCCCTCCTCGTGGAGTAATCACAGATGACTTACTTGGGGAAGCCAGCACAGAAGCCCAAACTCTTGAAGCCATGGTTTCTATAGCAATCTGATTTACATGATGAGGTTGCCAGCCACAGGTACAGCCTCATATCAGTCGCCTTCTACGACATGCCTGAGGAGGGCTGTAGTTCTATCTTTCCGTTGTCATCTCAGAGATCTCCCAGAAACCACTCGGGGTATGGGTGATTAAGTTTTAATATATAAGTATGCAAATAATGCATTGCATTTGTTAGTTCATCCCACATTGTGGTTTTTGCATCCTACTATTTTAAAAGATAAATCAATACATTAATGTAATAAATATAGTTTATAATATTATTAAGTAGTGATTTTTTTAATACTGTAACAAACAAACAAAATAGAGTAAAAGTGACGGAATGTCAAACTTTCCACACACACAAAAAGAAACAAAAACTCGGATATCGAGTACCTCCGATTCAGGGCCGATCACCTAATCTGATCATATGAGAAGAACGTAAAACATCATACACTCGTAGAAGACAAAAAGTTTGTTGACACTAAGAAAAAAGGTGTGTGGTATAGATTTCAAGCCAAATAAGAAAAACACGTAGGTATGAATAGATAGCCATGACTACTGGCTAAAACAACACAACAGAGCAATGCTCACCGACTGAGAATATGAAGGTCGCAATAGTAAGGCTGTATAAAACAAGCTGAGCATCTTGTAGTTCCCGGGGGTGTGGTGGCATCTCTGATGCTACGAAGACAGAGCAGAACTACTGCTTCCTCAAGCATGTCGTAAGGGGCTATTATTACAACGTTGCGCATGGGGATGTCAACCTCTACATATAGAAAAATGTTACTACAAAAACCGCCATTGCATAAGACATGAATGATTTGTTGCACGCTTTCTGAAAAAGGACAGATGCAAAGATGACCCCATGCTCCATAAGGAGCGAACAGAGAAATGATGATGATGATGATGATGATGATGATGGATATGAAATTGATGTAGTGGTGAAAAGTCTAAGAGAGACAAAACAATAGCACAGCCCACGTCACGAGATACGCGATAAACAGTAAAGAAAATAAGGGAAGCACTTATCTAAATAAGTAAACTAGGATATATTTTTAAAAAAAGTTTGGTTAATGATCTTAATGACAGTCGCCGGAATCACATCAAGCAATAATAATATAACCTATATCAGACTGTCTCCATGTTTGTTCGCCTCTTGATTGTTTTACCTGGTTTATCAGGTCATGTTTGACTTAATAGCTTGACAATCCTATATCAGGGTTTCTTAATATGTGGTCCAAGGAACCCGTGAATGGATTTTAGGGGGACCGTGTACATAAGCTAAAATTTAAACATGTATGCCAGGGCTGTGAACGTTTTGAACACATGATGTTTTTTGGTGCGTACGGTTTTTGAACGGAGAATAACAGAGAATGGACATATGGCCATCACCAGTACAATTCCTGCAAAAACTTTATGGAGATACAAATAGTCTCAAGCTGTCCACTGCCTTCTTTGAACATCCTCAAGTTGATGCCTGAGAGTGTACGAAGAAGAAGAAGTGGAGAAGAAGAAAGGAGAATAAAAAAAGAACCCTGTTAAGATAGCGGACAAGAACGACGGTTAGAAACAAGATGTTACAGGTCATCATACATGCGTGAATCGTTACAATGAAGATCATCTCAAGAATTTGGAGAATTTATTAAACGCAGACTTTGCAGTCCCTAGGATATTCTACAACCCGGGAGATGGATCCCGATAGATTATAATCTGATTGTCCAGTGAAGTCTACGAACTCCTTCTTTAAAAAAAAGTAAATAAGATAATTATCGAAGAATGGAGATAACACATATTTGTCTGTGTGTCCCTCTCAGAAAGAAGTAGCCCGTGTCACGTGTAAATTGTTTAATTATGCGTTTATGTAAATTTTTTTTTTTTTTTTTTTTTTACTTTTTTTAAGAAGTGGTGCGTAGACTTCACTGGACAATCATAGCAAACCTAGAAACAAACCCAGGAGAGGAACTAAACACAGAAAATGAATAATGCGTCCCACTGAATGGGTTACTTTTTTTTGCAGATGACCAACGTCTAATGTAGGAAGATGAAATAACAAATGCACTTAATTTAACTTGTGGAAAATGCAACGGGAAGATCGGCACATAAAGACACAAACTGTAGAGATGATTAGATCACCAGGCCTCTACTAACTGACTAAAGACACAAACTGTAGAGATGATTAGATCACCAGGCCTCTACTAACTGACATGTCAACAAGCTTAAATATTTTTACACAACAAGGAAGACCTGATACACAAATCGAAACAAGATGTCAGAAAGGCAGCCCAGTGACTTACCAGCTGTCACCACTACAGATAGTGGTACGAAAAATAATGAATTACCTGGAAAATGCATAGATCCTACCTGCTACTCTTGGCAGCTATAGACCCATGAAAGTAACATGGGGTAACGCTGGAACTTTTGCTTATGATGTATATGAGGGGTTCCAGGATAAACGAGAAACGGTTGCTGTAGCAATTGACCTAGAGGATGCTTATAACAGTGTGAACTTTGCAACATTAATAAACTGTGTAATGGCTTGCGGTGTTAACCCTTGGCTTACAAGATGGATAGCAGCTGCCTTAACTGAGAGGTCAGTGGCATTTCGCTTGGGAACATGGACATCAGATCCAATGCTCATTAGCCCGGGACTACCCCAAAGTTCTCCACTATCACCAGTTCTATTTAATATCTATACAGTAAAAGTAGCCACCATTCAACCAACTGGGTTGGGACGAACACTGACATTTGCTGATGATATACTCATTTACAGAACTGGCTCTGACCGACAAGAAATGGTTAATAGCATACATGGGACACTACAGGAGATGTCTAAATGGTGCGAGGAAACTGGCTCCAAAGTCAATCCCAACAAGGCCTGCGTGATGTGGTGCTCCTTGAACAACTCCATTGTGAAAGCAGACCTCCCAGGTATTACTCTCAATGGACTGAGGATTGAAAGGCAAGAAAAGCTGAAATACCTCGGAGTTACATTTGATCACCGGCTTTCGTATAAGTACCATGTTGAGCACATCACATAGAAATGCGGGAGAGGTCTAGCGGCCCTAAAAATAATATGGCGCGTCTGGAGCAGAGATTACTATCTCTTCTTTATCAACAGCTAGTCATATCGGTCATTGAGTATGAGCTGGGAATACTCACGCTGTCAATAACACAGTGTGAACGACTAGAACGCATTCAGAATGAAGGGATCCGCATAATCTTGGGCTGTACGCGAGATACCCCCATTGTGACAATGAGATACATGCTTGGAGTGCTGTCGATTAAATCCAGATATGCGATGGCCCAAGCAAAAGCCTATATGCGAGTATCCATAGACAAACGGCCACCCTCTGCATGGTAACATAGCTGACATTAAGGGAGCAAGAATAAAGAGAGGAATGTCATGGATGGCACAGGCAGAGACAACGATCAAACAGGTAGCCACAATCGACAATATATTCAAAGGGGAAGAATGGAGTATGTCAGATGAGAACTGGATTAACTACCAGCATGTAATCATCAGCCTTGGCAGAGAGTGTAGAAATTGGGGGAATGGAAAAGCAGAATTGGAAATTAATCAACTGATACATGATCAATCCTGTGATGATGATGCCGTTGTGTATACAGATGGGTCTGTGATCCGTGGTGAAAAATCCGGTTGGGGCTTCTCTGCTCGGGTGCAGGGCAGAATCGTCGCCGAACATAACGGGGCTTACAAGATAACAACTTCCAGCATGAGAATGGAGGTCGAGGCTGTTACTGCAGCCTTAAGGTGGATAACTGAAACTTCATTAACAAAGGCTATCATTGTGTATGCTTCGGAAGGTTCAAAGTGGTTGGTTGCGGCATGAATGGAAAACATTCATAGAAGTTTCCATTGTACAAGAGCTGGTGTGGATATACTGTCCTGGTCATGCTGTGGTATGTGGTAATGATAGAGCTGACAGATTAGCATCAAGAGCACCCATAGTGGGGACACTAGATATGGATAAGGGAGATATACTGAGAGCAATTAATGATCGCCTGTTAGAGAATGACACTGCAATAGATGAATAATCAAGGTTAAGACTGTTGGAATTTGGCATCAAACGTAAGGCTAGTAGAGATTGACGTATGAGAGGATGCATCCGTCGTGTTTACAACCAGCGAGCTACAGGAACAGTTAGCATTCACACTCTTCGACATATACTGAGGAAGACTGAGCACCTATGGGTTTGCCCGGAGTGCAGTGATGTAAATTCTGTATAACAATAACAATAACCAATACTAAACAAAACATCCGAATATCACTATGGAAACTAAACGACAGCTGATATATAGTATATTCTTACCAACTCTTTGATATTAGTGTCAAACATGATCCCTAATGAAATCGCAGGAAAGGAAAATCACATCCTGTGAGATGAGATGGTTAAAAGTCACAGGAGAGATAGAATGAGAAATGATGACATGAGACAAATTGTGGGATTTACATCCTGCATCAAGTATGTAGAGAGACAGAAAATGTATGGTTTGGCCATCTCATGAGAATGGAGCCCCATTAGTCACCACTTTGCGCCTACACCAGCAGAATCTAGATTCAGAGCACGAGAAAGACCAAGATGGATAGAAAACATCACAGAAATGTTACAACAACACTGCTCACCTCATACAGTGTGACACGCTTGACTCATGAACGCACACTTCAGCTCACAGAACAATCAAAGTAGTCCATGGCACAAAATACGTTAAGGATCTTTGGTCCAGACTGCGAACATTACCAGGCTCTTCTGTCCTATAACGATAACCAGGTACACGATTAAATGAGAACGCGTGAGGAGAGGTCACAGGACTTTCGTCTGATTTGACAAACATAATGAGAATAAATACAGCAAATGACAAACAGTCTGCACGCAGAGAACCATCTATACAAGATCTGATTTCATATATATATATATATATATATATATATATATATATATATATATATATATATATATATATATATATATATATATATATATATATATATATATATATATATATATATATATATATATATATATATATATTGCTGTTGTTTAACTAGGACTGCTGAGCTTCTCACTCTTTAGCAGCCAATACCAAGTTGAAGACTCTTTGGTATTTATCTACACTGTAGATCTAGGCTTTTCCTGTGGCTTTTCTGCCATTCCAAAACATGTTGAGTTGAAGTCATGAGCTCCAGTTTATCCAGCTTGGCTTGTATTTAAAGGATAGTCACAGCTGGTTCCAAGCTGGGACTAACAGATATGTGGCATACTGTGCATTCTCTGCCATCCAAGGGGGGCTGCCCAACTATGCAGAGCTGTAGCGTAGTCCTGAACCAATATCTAAGGGCAATTAACGAGAGCCTACATTGCCTACCTATATCGAAATATGTCAACAAATGTTTTCGACCAATCGCTGCATGAGCTGTAAACCGGTCTCAGTAACCGTAGGCGGCAGGATTGCTAGATGGAATCTGTGCAAACGTGAATGTGTACTTGTGACTTCAGGCCAAAAGATAAGTTATGTCCCTCAGAACAGTGAGCACAGTAAAATACCAGGAATCTTAAACTTTCATTAGATACATGGATTTAGTTGTAGAAGCATGGACACAGGAGTTTTGAGTGATTACATGCAGTATAACTTAGAGCGAAGACTGTTTTCCCCGGTTTCAACTGTGATTGCAAACGCTACAAGGGAGGCAGAAAAAGGTTAGCGTGTTTAAATGGTAGCGCCCAAATGGCCGGTTTAAACAAGACATGGTTGGAAAGAATCGGTTGGGAAACACTGGAAGAATAAATTATCGAAGTTTTGTATGATCGACAGATCGGGCAGAAAGGGTGGTTTTACAGAAATTTTTGTAAACATAAACTGACCCAGCCAGCCAATAGAATCGCTTGTCTTCCTTTTGCCCGCTACCTGTAATAAAAAGGGGAAACAAATCTGGAATATTCCACAGACGCCTTCAAGCTGAAAACACAAATCTTAAAATCACGCAGGTCGAAAGGCTAAAAACCTGGGCCAAGAAAGATACCAATCTGATGATAGTCACGGTAGAAGGATCGACAAGACCCGAGAGACTGACGCTCGAAACCACAACCAAAAAGACAGAAGCCTATATCCCTCCGGTGATGCAGTGCTCCAACTGCCAGCAGTTCTCGCACACAAAAAAGACGTGCAGGAGAGATGCAGTTTGCCGGTATTGTGCGGGTAGTCACCAATATGGCGACTGCCCCAGGGCAAAGGAGGACCGCAACTACAAAGAAACTAACGAAAACCGTATCTGTGCCACGGAAACCACGGGGCAAGGTACAGAGGATGCCCTGTGTTCCAGGAAACTAAGAGCATCTTGAAGGAGGCAGTGTCTAAAAACATACCCTTCAAAGAGGCCAAACACAGAGTGAATGCGGATGCTACAGAAAAACAGCGCACGATTGACAGAAGACAGCTACACAAGCTGACCGCTGAAATCAACGAAATGAAAAGGAAACAGCAGAACGAAAGCAGAAACAAGCAGGATCCCGTAGACGACAAGGACAGCGGTGAAGACATAATAGATATGCAGAGCGCCAGAGAAATGTTACAGAGCGCCCAGGCAATGCTACAGGAAACAAAATCCATCAAACACGAGATAGAAGTTGACATCGCCAAACTCGCAGAGCTAAAGGCAGAGAACGAACAAATACTAAAAAGGAAAAAAACAACCATCAAACACGAGATAGAAGTTGACATCGCCAAACTCACAGAGCTAAAGGCAGAGAACGAACAAATACTCAAAAGAATTGAATCAGAGAGAAGGATCGTTGAGGATATCCTTACAAAAACTAGAGAACAAAACAAAGAAACGAAAGACAAAATGAAAATCGACATCGTACAGCAAATGTTACTCAATCAAGACAGAGCATTAGCAGCCAGAAACGCTAGAACAGCTACTACCAACGATAATTGAAAAAGCACTGTCACAGATACAGGAGAGCAAGAAGACAAAAGCAACAGAAACTAGTAGCGTAGAAACACACAAAACTAAACGAGCCAGATAGTTGAGGCAGGACATAAAAAACACCATGAGAGCGACACGGCACCACAAACGGACAAAGAGGAATCCAGACAGCCAGCAAGTGGTCCTTTTCAGGACCAGTCACCTCCAGGACTACGAACGAGATACCAGTGAAGACGATAACACCCTATATACCCCAATTATAACCAAATTTCAGGTTGAACAGGGTATCACAGCAACATAGTAGAAGAAAACAACAACAACAACAACGGAATATTTCTCTTGAACCGCCAGAACCCAGCTCCTTCGCCAATTGCCAGTGAAGCAGACTGCATGGGTTTAATTAAAAGCCTGTTGAATCTGAGATTGTGGGTCAGAGGTATCCTGTCACTCATCTTGTAGCAGAGAAGAACATTGGTGTTGTACCTAGCGGTGTATGATTTAAACAAGCACCCTGTACCTACATCAGTTGGAAGAGTGGGGACCCTCAGTGTTGGGCTTCTCCATCTTATATTCTGGCTTCAAGGAAAAGGCGGAAGCGAAGAAGTTAAGTTCTATTAGACAAGACTGACTCGCAGAGCATTGGCGTACTACACCCGGTTATATTAGTAGTGATGAAAACAGTGATGAGTAAATTAGTCTGGAAGCTACATAACATAGAAATACTTTGAAGATAAACTCAAGTGATCTCAATAACATTGTAGTCAGTGTGACATTTTCAAAAGCTACATAACCTATAATTACTTTGAAGATAAATTCAAGTGATATCAGTAACAGTGAAGTCATTATGACAGTTGTCAATATCTACTCCCCTAATGATGAAGATAAACTCAAGTACCATCATTAACATTGGTTCCAGAGGATTAGTTGCACTAAGACTTTTCATAACAAGGGAGCCTTAACAACTAGGAAAAGACTTTATTTGTAGTGTTTGACTTTTATTTGGTGTAGATACATCTAAACAGATGACTGTACATAAATAAAATTAAGAAATTGTAGTTCACTGTTTTTATTACTTTATGTCAGCTTGAATTACTTTGAATTTAATTAAATCCCCTAGATACTATAACAGCCCATAGGTATAATTCTGAGAGGGGCACCATAGAATTCTGGTACTGAATATTACTATCTTGGCCAGAAATTCTTTACAGCCTGACTTTATACCTATGAACTCTATACACCATTGCTCTTTTCTGAGAATGGGGTATTTCTTTTAAGACCAGACTCTTCTCTGGCAACTATCCTAGTATCACCTGATACACCTGGTTGTCTTATTCTTCATAAATTAAGAAACCTCTCGCGACAAGAGCTAAAATATTCTACTCTGTTTCTGGGCTCTCCCAAGGAATTGTCACTTCCTACACAGAGCCACTTCTCAGCTTCCCCTGCCTATTGTCGTGAGACATTCTAAATACACATATATAAATTAAAAGGTAAATGTAAAGCCTAACACATAAATTCAATAAAAGGAAAGAAAAATGGTTAAAGACCCGTGCCTTCCAATAGCGTACGCCTGTGTTAATAGAACGTCATGCTAATTGAACAATAAAAACCCCTGTTTTATGCTTCGTTTGCATATTCTCACGCTTTCACGTTGATTGTAAAGCCTACTGCATCAATACACGCTTTCTACCATAAAACGTGTACTGTATTTCTAAGAAAACCTTGAGCTAGGCACACTGCGTAATGACCTAAATTAATACTTCCATTAATTTCATTTGTATACACTACGTTAACATAAACGGAAGGACAGATGGAATTAGGATAGAGCGAGTGAGGGCTGAAAGCAGGAACGCATGCCAACACTAACACGCGTCTCGCGATATACAATTAATGCCACCCTCCCCGCGTAAGGCCAGAAGCACTAACTTTTTTTCAAATCGACAGTGATAAAAAACACTACCCATACGAGAGTTAGGTTTAAAAACCTGTAAAACGCTTATTAGTAAACATGACATTATACTGTTTTATGTCTGAAAGCCTGACAGTACCCAGACACCACATCGTATCGAAGTGAACGGGAGGTAGAAGAAAATGCATATTTTGAACGCAGCCCCTTGGCCCCATTTTTTTTCCCCTTAACCAGCGGCACTTGGGCTTTCAGCCCTTCGGCCCAATGACATGTCATTGCGAGGCTGGGGAACCTGAGGACTTCCCTTCCAACCCGGTCAGGAGCTTCGCTCCTTCCCATCCACAGAGGGTTTATCACAGGAGCCGTTCAGGCTATTCAGTCAAATTTCCAGCCGTAAACATTTCTTCAAACGCCGACGCCCGGGTTTGAACCATGAACACCTGGTCGCCAGTACAACGCCGAAGCCATTACACCAGCCCGGCTCCCAAGGCCCCATTAAATTTATATATTTGGGTTCCTTAGGACTTGCTGACAAAGAATATGTTAAACGTTACGCAAATAGTCTAGGAATTAACAAATTATAGCCAAAAGTAAATAGTGAGGGTGTCAGACAACACCAAATAATAATCGCACAGTGGCATGTTTTGGAACCACTATTTTACGGGAAATGGGCCACCATGTAAAATCCTATTTGATTGGATAGAAGTAAATGTAAGGCTAAACACGATTAGTCGGGCTACAAATACTATATTTTGTTGTTAGGGGAGACGGAAGGAAGGGTACTTTTTTTCAAACGCTTGTGTAAACATGGCTCGATTGGTTAGACCCGCCAATATAGGCAGTTAGGAGCGTCAGTTCAGTGCCACATGTTAAAATAAACTTACTAAAGAAACAGTGCGTTGAAAGCCAGTGCATATTTTTCTAAATAAAAGCCTGGGAAAAAGGCAGATCGGAATTTGTGCCATTATTCATCACCAGTCAACGTATCTGTGTATTATTTCCATGAATTGTGGTAAGCTTGATATATTCAATATCTTTTTAATGAAAATTGAATGTAAATTGATAATTTATGTCTGTATATGTGTGTGGTTCAGTAGCCAACATGAGGCAAAGCCTAAATATTGCTCCAACCTGAACAGGAGGTGTCGGAGAAAAGTAAAACTACATGGAATTGCCAAACAGTACACTGACACCTATCTTATTGACTAGAAAGAAATAATGCTGGAATTGCAGAGGCGTAGTAACCATTAGGGAGGAGTATACTGGTGTAAATTGTTTCAGATGAAGTTAGCAGTTGGCCTACCGCCCTGAACTCAGTGTTTGTTATGTATTGTGTTCATTCTGGAAATAGATTATAAATTAGTTCTGAAATAGGAGGTACAACCTTCTTGTTTCAGGGACCGTGGTCCTAAAGTTATTGAGCAGCACCTGGTCTGAGCTTGGCTGAATCTAGAGGCTGACAGCATACTCCTGGGTCCAGATAGCGACCAGTGAGGTGTCTCCAGAACACAGGGGAGCAATCGAGCAGAGGAGTCTTTTCCTGCCGCCATCACGAAAGATAAGCTTCTGTGGCCAGAGGAGCTCAACATTATGTGCCCCCCTCTAAAATTGACATTATAGTAAAACAGAGGGACAATACATTGTTTAAATTGATAGGAACTGTGAACTTTTCCCCATACTATTTCCAAGATAAACAAACACTTGAAGTCATGATGACAAATAACACCATAGCTTGAAAAACAAAACCAGTATTACCTCATAGTACTACTACACAACTGACACACATAGGATAATACTAATAAAATATGTCACTACAAGGTTCATATTTATAAATTATGTACATATAAATTGTGATTACATATGATTGTGATTCCTGGTTCACGGTGTAGTTGAATCAGGATATCTATTAGTGAAAGTAATTAATACATATATATTTGAAACTTTACCATTGACTCATTTAAGATAGTCTTATAAAGTGTTATATGTGTGTGAGTGTCACAGTGTTGTACAGTGTTGTGGAATAAAATAAATTGTTTATCTGTCTGTGGTTGTTGTGACTTACACTACATCATTTTCATAACCCTAGACATTCAACGTAGTCATCACAATATTCCAGAATAATTCTGACTGAGGTATAAATGTGGTAGCAAGTAAGGTTATCTGTAAAACACTACACCTATTAGATACAGATACCTTCACAGCTGATCTCAGTCAATACACTAAGTCCCCTATAACTATTTATCTCATCCCACTTTACCACATATATTGGGGTCTCGCTCCCGGGATATTGAACTTTCTCTTATTATATATATATTGGGAATAATAAAAATTTAAAAGGTATCCTTGGGTGAAAATAAATAAGGTTGAGCTCTCAGTGCCTGTGATCGTTCTTAGTTAATTAGTCATAGATAAAATTGTTTAGTTAAATATTTTATACATTTACCTGTTAGAAAATGGCGGACCTGGCCAAATTTCGATCTGCTGCTGTGCAGACTGCAAAAGAGTTAGGAATGGACGGGCAAATTATGATTGCTTATGTCACTGCTGAATGTGACAAATATATTGAACGGGAAGAAAGAAGATTAGAAAAAGAGGTCGAAAGAAAGTTAGAGGCTGAAAAGGAAATTAAGAAGTTACAATTTGAGGCTGAAACTAGGAGGCTGCAGATTGAGGCTGAGGCTAAGAAATTGGAAGCCGAGGAAAGAAGATTGACTGCAGAAAGGGAAGCAGAAAAGGAGGAGAAGAGATTACAAAGGGAACATGAGTTACGACTAAGGGAGTTTGAGTTTCAAGGCCATGCTCCTGAAAATGGTGCCAGTCCCTTTACCTCTGATGCCACTGCTAGTCAGGGAGCCTCAACCTCAGCTATGAATTTTCATTTAGATCATTTTGTTGAGAAAGACGATGATATTGAGAGCTATCTAAATAGATATGAACTATTAGCTACCACGTATGGGTTAGAGAGAGAAAGGTGGAGCTTAAAGTTATCTCAGGGGCTTCGTGGGGCAGCTTATGAAGTTTTTGCCAAAATGAACAGAAGTGATCAAGAAAATTATGACATGCTAAAGCAGGCTCTTTTGTTAAGATATGAAAAGAACGCAGAATTTTATAGGAAAGAATTTAGGAATGCTAAACTACTGTCAGGTGAAACCTATCACCAGTTCTCTGCACGGTTAGAGACATACTTGGAGAAATGGACTTCTCTGGGGAAAACCCAAGATCTTAAGGAAATGGTCCTTATAGAACAATTAAGAGAGTCCATGGCTCCAGACCTGAGAAAGTTTCTCATGGAACAAGGTGCAGAGAGGCTGGGTGAGTTGCTAAATGTTGCAGAAAGGTATCAAGCGGCTCAGGCAGAGGTATCAGGTAATAAGAAGAAACAGGTAGACAATTTTAGGGCACCACAGAACTTTAATAAATTTGATCCTAGAGATCAAAACAAAGGTAAGCACCAGTTTGATAGGCCACGGTATGACAATAAAAATAAAATCCCACAATTCGATGAAAGGAAATATGATGAAAGAAAATCTTTCAACCAAGGAAAGAGATGGTGTAAAAATTGTAAGATGAACAATCATGACACTGACCATTGTAGAAGGAACCCTATAGTTATGGCCACCCTTCAGGTCAGGTCGACCTCAAGAAAGGAGGAGGATATTCTGTTAGATACCACTCCAGAAGAGATGAGGAAGGCACAGGCTGGGGATAAGACCCTCAAGCCTTGTTTCAGGAAATTGTCAACTTGTCATACAACTCCAGGCAAGGGAGATTTTTACATGAAAAACAAGTTGATTTACAGGAAGGCCGGAACTAGATCCAATGGTCACGGACAGTTGGTTCTTCCAAAGACATATAGGGCAGACTTAATAAGGAGCCTACATGTGAAACAAGATGGGGACCATGAGAAAATTGGTACCATCATCCAAAAGGTGGCTCACAATTATTATTGGCCCAAGGCAAGATGGGACATTGAGAATTTTGTAGAAAGGTGTAGCATAGCACATGAGGGAACACCCACAAGTGGGAACAGTGATCAGGACCTCCACACGCCACGGGGCAAACGTAGGCCTGACACGGAAAAGAAAAATAAATTTGATAAAGTGGACCAAATGGAATGGGAAGCCCCTTTTCACGGACAAGCTTCACTTAACTGTTTTACAATGGCCACTATGCGGAGAGTGCAAAAAGATATCTTACCCCAGGAAAAGCCGAAAATCCCTCAATCGGACTTAAACAAACTGGAGGAAGAGGATGTAGAGAGGAAATCTCTCATCAAGAATTCTAAGAGGGGAGACAGCCCCAAGAGGAAAATTGGTAGCGGTCGTTTTGTGCATGATAATTCTGGGAAGAAAAATCATCACTATAGCGCTTCGAGTGGAAAGTACTGCTTCTTCTTCTTCTACCCGGTAGTCAGAATAAGAATAAGTTACAAATTGGATGGCAAAGGGCCTATTAGGGCCACATATATAGGATGAGTGTCTAGAGAACCAAGGTTAAGATTAGAATAAGTTATAGATACATAAGAAGGGGAAAGAATAAAAAATCTATCATTGTGAATCTCCTGAAGTAAATAGAAATCTTGGGGAAAAGTGAGAAAATAGAAAGATCGGGAAGAGAGACACACATCTTAGGTTAGAGACACTTGTGCTTTTTTGTCCCATTGCCATGGAGATGAAAAAGGAACCACTTTCATCATTTTGATATATTCCATTGTACATCCCCTGTGAGACAGCGGTGGCGAAGGGTGAAAAAGTTACAGTTACACATTTAACGAAAAATCAGAAAGATATGATGAAGTGCAAACCCAGTACTTTCCTAGATGAGAATGCATCATGATCTCTAGTTTTAACTATCAGTACCGACCGAGGGAAGTGTTCTACAAACTTATAGATAGATCTTTCGCTAAGTGTAAACATGTTTTAACCGCCAACGATTCCTGTCCCTGGGCTATTCAAACCTTATTCGATGTCCTTTTGTTAAGGTAGAACTGCTTCCAATCTACTTCCTATAGACTACCACTAAATTTTGGTAATTAATTGATACGAGAATTAAACGTCACGGCAGTGAATCTCTCTTTGCCTAAGTCATCCATAGAGTTTGGATACAAGCTTTGAAGGAATCCTCGGAAGAGAGTGTGTGATCAGACACTCCTTGCTATAATCAGGTGTTAGCTCAATAGACTATTTGTTTGAAATTGGCTAAGTTACTAATAAGGGTTTATAGGATGAGGATGGAATTGGAGGATTTAACACAGTGAATATTGTACCCAGGTTCCGGTGTTGTTCTCTTATCTAAAAGCCCTCGGCTTAAATGTTTCTCAACCATAAGTGACAGCCATCATGTTGTTAGAGGGTGTGTGAGCGTGTCCAAGTATGGTGTAAGACCAGGTAAAGCGTAGATATGTTGGTAGCCCCCCCCCCCGCATAACCCTGACATGGCGGTACAAGTAGTTGTTTGCTGATGGGACAAAGATGGAACGTACGGCTAATATGCTTTTGACGTTTGCAGACAGATGAGTGCCATTGTGGAGGTAGCATTCAAGGACTTTTTGGTACAGTTACTCAGTCTAGATGTGATGGTATAGACCGAATGTATGGTGTGAGTAATGATCCACGTTCTTAGCGGTTTGGTACGCAGCTCGCCCTAGGAACACTATGAGGTTTTATTAAAGCATTGACCATTTGGATTGATGGTTTGTAATGCCCGTTCCTAGTGTCATTCATCTAGCCGATGATTGAGAATTAATTTTGGATGTCCTCTGAATTAATCCATGCCTCACAAATTGCATTGGATTGATATCCTTATAGAGCAGAACTGAGAATACATAGATTTGTTGTGTCCGAAACACTAAAGCGAATTATTGACTCTCGTGATACATGCTGAAATTCATTCGTACTTTGACATGGGAAGCGGATTTAACAGCCCGACGAGACATGGACCAGATATGTCTTGCGATGGATGTATAAACGAATTAGGATTCTTGGGACACAACAGGTTTTTATCCATACTCCTGAAACATGACCCCTGGTCCGAAGAATTTAGCAAGAAACTAAGAAGAAAAGCTCCCCTGCGAGTTGGATGACCACAAATTCGGGCAGAAAGAACGTTTTATGATTCCATATGTGATGCTCCATTAATGTGCGTTTCTGTACAAAGTTATCAAAAACTTTAATTCCAAATGTCCAAAAAAGATTATAACATCAAGAACTTTGACACCGCGCATATGGATGCACCGATTAGAACAAAAATAAAGTTTTGATATTGACAAAAACAAAATTAAACGTAAAAAGGAAATCCAGATCGAGAAGTTACGATAGACGACGGAGAACAATGCTGGAATTCGGCTTTTACCATGAATAGGAAAGGAAAAAGCCTTACATGCAAGCCTGCTAACCTATTATTGTTTTAAACTACCTTGCACTTAAGAGATCAAGAAATCATTGTAGAGGACGGATGCGCAGATGGAAATATTGGGTTAGGGTTGCTACCTCATGCTACAGAAATCAGATGCCTACATTGCCGATTGTGGGAAATGTAAGCCAGATGGGCATAATGCCTCATCAGAAAGTTGAGATAGAAGCTGTAAACTCAACTTACTTCTACTAGCGCAAAAAAGAATGGTCTCTGGGCAGAAATATGGGCGATAAAGAAATTCAATATTTGAGTACTGGTATGGGAAGGGCATTTGTTAAGTCTGCCAAACACGGATCACAAACACCATGTCGTTCTAGCGCAGGCTAGCATGAAAATGTCTCGTTACTCAGATGGTCACCTACTTTTAGAGCAGCCATTATGAGTTTGAGTGCGAAGCATAAGTAAATATTACTTGGTAAACAAATCTGGGAGCTGGATTTTTTGTAAGAGAG
Organism: Oreohelix idahoensis; assembly: GCA_024509875.1. Lineage (NCBI taxonomy): Eukaryota > Metazoa > Mollusca > Gastropoda > Stylommatophora > Oreohelicidae > Oreohelix > Oreohelix idahoensis. Next base: position 129,127 of record JAMPIV010006031.1, read on the forward strand.
CCTGCCATCCTTGTGATGGAGTAGATCCACCTTATAAGTCCCCAGAAAAATAATAAGAATCTTATCTCTAGTGAGTGTGAATATGATAAATTATAGACCAGTGACATATATACTCCCTGTTATTAAGAGGGGAGAAATTTTGTTCGTGAGGACATTTCTATAATACACATATATATGAGATAAAAAGGTAAATGTAAAGCCGTAACACTAAAAATTCAATAAAAGGAAAAGAAAAAATGAGTTTAATGAGACACCGATTGCCTTCCATATAGCCGTACTATCCTGTGTTAATAGAAACGTCCATGCTAATATGAACAATAAAAACCCCTTGGTTTATGCATCGTCTGGCATATTCTCACGGCTTTCACGTTGATTGTAAAGCCTACTGCATCAATACACCTTTCTACTACCAAAAAAACGTGTACTGTATTTCTAAGAAAAACCTTGAGCTAAGCACACTGGGCGTAATGACCTAATTTAATACTTTCCATTTAATTTCCATTGTATACAACTACGTTAACATAAACGAAATGACCGGATGTGTAATTAGGTATGAGAGCGTAAGTGAGGGCTGAAAAGCAGTGGAACGCATGCAAACCTACTAACACGTCTTCTCCGCGGAATATCAATTAAGGCCAAGGCCAGACCCTCTCCCCGCGTAGAGGCCGAGAATGCACTAACTTTGTTTCAAATCGACTTAGTGTAAATAGGAAGAAACAAAACACAATCAGATACCCAAAGTTATGGAACGATAGAGTTTAGGTTTATGCGCGAACAACTAGAAAAAACGCTTATTAGTAAAGAGCATGACAAGTATAGGTCCTGAACTGCGCACGAAAGGCAGGGAACAGGGTCAGGAAGGTAAGTAAATAGAAAGTAGCTTAGGGTTATTGGGGAGAATGTTGAATTAGACACCTGCTTTATAAAAAAAATATTAATTGTAGTGGTTATAGTTTCTCTTAGGACTGCTTTGCATTTGAGTACTGTGACAATAGAGAAAATAGTTGTAATAACGTTTATTACGCCAAATACATTTATTAATATAGACAAGATTATAAATAAACATAATACATAAAATTAAGTGAAAAACCCCCCAACCACCAACACCAACACAAACCAAGAAAACAACACCCCCTCCACGCCCAACAACAACTAACAAAAGCACCACCAAAAACTCAAACCCTCCCCCCCCACCCCCCCCCCCCACCACCCTCCCCCACCCTCCCTGTTTTTTTATTTTTTTTTTTTATTTACTTTACAGCCCCCCCCCCTGACCCCCACCCCCCCACTCCCCCCCCCCCCGCACGCCCCTCCCCCCACCACCCCCCCACACCACCCCCCCCCCCCCACCCGCCCCCCCACCCCGCCCCCCCCCCACTCCCCCCCCCCCCCCCCCACAGAACACAACCACCCCAGAAACCCAGAAGTACACCCCCTGTAGGACCCCCCCCCCTCCCCCCCCCCCCCCCCAACACCACCCTGAACGCCCGCCCCAGCCCCTCCCCCCCCCCCCCCCCCCTACCCCACCCCGCCACCCCCCCCCCCCCCCCGACCCCACCCCGTCCACCCTCCCCCCCCATTTTTTACCCCCCGCCCCCCCCCCGTACCCCCCCCCTTCACCCCCGCCACCCCTACCCCCCCACACCCACTCCCCCCCCCCCTATGCCCCCCACCTACCCGCCCCCCACCCCCCCCCCATCGCTCCCCCACCCCCCCCCCAACCCCACCCGCCCCCCCCTCCCCCAATCCCACCCCGCCCCCCCTCCCTCCCCCCCCACACCCCCCCCCCCACCACACCCCCCCCCCCCACCCGCCCCCACCCCCCCCCCCCAACAAACAATCCCCCACCCCCACCCACCTCCTATTAACAACCCCCGCCCCCCCCCCCACCCAACCCCACCCCCCTGTCCTATCCCCACCCCGCCCCTCCCCTCCCCCCCCCACCCACCGTAATCCCTCCCCCCTCCACCCCCCCCCCCCCCCCCCCGCCCCCCCCCCCCCCACAACTTATAAACTTTTTCCCGCCCCCCCTCACCCCCGCCCCCCGTCTTCCCCCAAATGACCTCCATCTTCCCCTTTTTCTCTTCCCCATACATCTACCCACTTCCCCCCCCCCTCCCCACCCCCCCCCCTCCTTCTTATCCCCACTCCCCCCCCCCCACCCACACCCCACCCCCCACACACCCCATGTTCCCCCCCAACCGTCCCCTTCCCCTCCCCTATTTACGACCCCCCCCCCCCCCACCCCCCCCAACCACTTTAATACCCCATAAACCCCCCCACCCCCCCCTTACCCAGTATCCCCCCACTCCCCCAACCAACCCCAGAACCCCCCACCCCCCTCCCCCCCCCCCCTTTCTTTCCACCCCCGAACTAGAAACCACCACCCCCCCCCCCCCCATAGTCCCACACCCCCCCCCCCCTCCCCGGCCCCCCCCCCACCCTGGTCCCCCCCCCCACCCCCCCGTTGGACCCCCCCGTTTCCCCCCCCCCCCCCAATTTTACCCCCTAGCCCCCCCCCCCTCCCCCCCCCACCTCCCCTAATTCGCCAACACCCCTTTCATTATAATCCACCCCCCCCCTAATCCCCACCCCCGCCCCCCCCCCCCCCCACCCTCCCCGCCTCACTCCATTATTGTTGGTTTAGCCCACCCCCCCCCCCCCCCCTCCCCCCCCCCCTCCCCCACCTACGCCCCCCCCCGCCCCACCCCCCAGTTCCACCCCCCACCGTTTTTGTATACCTTTTTTTCCCCGCCCCCCCCCCTAGCCCGCCCCCCCCCCCCCCCCCCCCCCAAACCCCCCCCCCACCCCCCCCCATCCCCCTAACACGCCCCCAACCCCCCAACAACCCCCCCCCCCCCTATAAAGATCCCCCACCCCCCGTCCCCCCCCCTTCCCCCGCCCCCCCCCCCAAACCACCACCCACTCACCAACAATCCCCCCCCCCCCCCCACCCACCCCCACCCCCCCCCGCCCCGACCACACCCCCCCCCACCCCCCCCCCCAAGCCCCTAAACCCTAATCCACCCCCCCGTCCCCCCCAACCCCCCCCACCCCACCCCCAAACCGACCAAACCCCCCCCCCCCACACCCCCGACCCACCCCCCCCCACCCTCCCGAAGCACCCCCCCCCACCCCCCACCCCCCACCTCACCTCTAAACCCCAAAGGTCCCCCCCCAACCCCCCACCCCGCCCCCCCCACCCCACCAACCCCCGTTCGTTGCCCCCACCCCCAACCATGTATATACCCCCCCCCCCCTAGCACCACTCCCTACCCCCCCCCCCCACTTCCTGCCCCCCCCCTCCCCCCCCGCCTATCCCCCCCCCCACGCCCCCTCCTCCACACCTCCGCGCCAACCCACCCCCCCCCTAACCCCCCCCCCCCCCCCCCCCCCCCCCCCCCCCCCCCTCCCCCCCCCCCTATTCCCCACGCCCAAACCCCACCCACCCCCCATAGAGAACGAAAGGGGGGGCAACCCCCCCCCCCCCCACCCCCCTGGTATGGGGCGAGGGGTTCCCCCCCCCCCAGGCCCCGGCACCCCAACCAAATGCGCGGCCGCGGGCCAGCCCCATACCCCCCCTAACCCCCCCCCCATCCGGGCTGGGGCCCCATTTGGAGCTCGGCAGGGGGGGGTTGATTGGTTGGGTCGGGGGGGCCCCCCCTCCTAACCCCCCCCCCCCCCACCCCCCCATTGTGGGGGTCCCCCCATTCCCTTCCCCGATCCCCCCCATCCCCCCTAAAAAACTAGGGTGTAACCCCCCCTTCTGGGGTACCCCACCACCCCTAAACGTCAATTTAGACTACTTAACTATACACACTGATTATCGAAACAACAAAATACCCAACAACCTCCAAGGCCACCACTGAACCAGCCTCTCCCCCCCCCCGCACCCCCACCCCCCCTTCCCCCCCTTCCCCCCCATATATGACTAGTCCCCACTCCCTCGCACCCTAGTAGGGACCCGTACCCCCCATACGCAATATCACCAACCGCTCCCCCCCCCCCCCACCATCCCCCTCTCCCCTTCTTCCCCCCACACCCCACCCCACCCCCCCCCCCCCCACCCCCCCCCCCCCCCCCCCCACCCCCACCCCCCCATCACCCCCCCCCCCCCCCCCCCCCCCCCCCCCCTACCTCCCCCCCACCCGCCCCCCCCCCCATCCCCCATCCCCCCCCCCCCCCCAGACCCCCCTTCCACCCCACCCCCCCAAACCCCCCAACCCCCACTCGCCCACCCCCCCCCCACACGTTAAAAAACCCCACCCCCCAATTCCCCTCCCCCCCCTCAAACACCCCCCCCCCCCCCACACCCAAAACCTCCCCCCCACTCCCCCCCCCCCCCCCCCCCCCCCCACAACCCCCCCCCCCCCCCCCCCCCCCCCCCCCCCCCCCCCCCCCCACCCCCCCCCCCCCCCCCCCCACCCCCCCCCAACCCCCCCCCCCCCCACCCCCCCCCACCCCCCCCCCCTGGCACCCCCCCCCCCCCCTAAATTTAATACAACCCCCCCCCCCCCCCCCCCATTATCCCCCCCCCCATTCCCCCCCCCCCCCCCCCCCCAACAATCCTACAACCCAACCCCCCAAAACCCCAATACCCCCCACGAAAAACCCCGCCCTCCCCCCCCCACCCAACCCCCCCCCCCACCCCACCCCCGCCCCTCCACCCCCCCCACCCCAAACCCCCAACCCAACCCCCACCCCCAACCCCCAACCCCCTACCCCCCCCCCCCCAACCCCACCCCCACAGCCACCCCCCACCCACTGTAACTCCACCCCACCCCCCCCCCCCCTGCCCCCCCCCTTAATAATATATACTCCCGGCCCCCCCCCCCCCCATTCCCCCCCTAATCCACACCACCCCCCCACCCCCCCCCCCCCACCCCCCCCCACCCTACCCACCCCCCCCACCCCCCCCACCCCCCCCACTCCCTCCCCCCACCCCCCCCCACCCCCACCCCCCCCCCCCCACACCCCCCCCCCCTCCCCACCAAGCCCCCCCCCCCCCCCGACCCCCCACTCCCCCACACCCCCCCCCCCCCCCCCCACGTCTCCACACAAACCCAACCCCCACCACCCCCCCCCCCCCCCAACCCCCCCCCCCCCCCCCCCCCCACCCCCACCCCACCCACCCTCCCCCACCCACCCACCCCAACAAACCCCCCAACACTTCAACGTGTCCTCCCCTCCCCCCCAGAAAAACCCCCCCCCCACCCTAAAACACCCCCAACACCCACTCCGATATAAAACACCCCGCCCCCTGCCCCCCATCCCACCCCGGCCCCTCCCTCCAACAACCCCCCACCAGCCCAAAACCCTCCCCCCCCAGTTCCCAGCCCCCACCCACCCCTCATCCCCTGTAAGAAACCCCAGCTCCCCACCCCCCGCGGCCCACCACCTAAGAACTATCCCACACCACAAACCCCCCCCCTCACACCCCATACCAAACCCTCCCACAGGATAATAAAAACAACCCGCACCAGACCCCCTCCGACTCACATACCCCACCATACCGTGCTCTGAACCCCAAAACTCGCCCCCCCCATTCCCTAGGAGTACCCCTCCCCCCTCCACCCTCACCCCCTACCACCCCCCTCATCCCTCCCCTCCCCCGCCGCCACCCACCCACCCTCTCCATCCCCCTTCCCCCCCCCCCCATACCTCCACTACCTACCCTCACCCCCCCCCCCCGTGCCCCCTTCCCACCAAACACCACCACCCCCCCCTGCGACCCGATTTTTCCACCCCCCCCCATGGCGGCCCCCCGCGTCTCCCCCCTCCCCCCCCCGCTAACACCCACCCAGATAAAACCCCCACCCCCCCCCATAACACCGAACACCCAACGAACCCTCACCCCCACCACCCCCACCCACCCCTCAACCCAATGGCCACCACCCCCCAACCCCCGTACACCCCCCCCCCGACCCCCACCACACGCTCAACCCACCCCCCAACACACCCCCCCCCAGACACCACACCACCCACCGAAACCTCGCACACACCCCTCGGTCCCATTATAGAGCGCAGACCGTACTTATGATAGATTCCCCCCCACACAACACCGCCCCCCCCCATCCCCCCCACCCCCCCCCCCACCCACCCCCCCCGCCCCCCACACCCCCCCCCCCCCCCCCCCGCCCCCCCCCCCCCCCCGCCCCCGACCCCCCCCCCCTACACCCCCACCCGAAACATGGAAAACAGAGCGAGCGAAAAGCCATAAACAAGAAGTTACCTAATCTCATAAATAGCTTCTTGCGCACTATAGGATACCAATAGAATAAGACGTTGCCGTATGATAGGCATGCACACCATCATTGCAGACAGATGCTTGAGCTGGGTTGGCAATGTCCACAGAAAGGATCCTGACACCATCGCCAGAACTGCTATGCTATGGACCCCAGCAGGACGGCGAAAGAGAGGAAAACCAAAGACAACCTGGCGGAGAATAGTAAAGGTTCAGATGCAAGGCATGAACCATAGTTGGGGTACAGCACGAAGGATGGCCACCGACCGAGCACAATGGGGTCAGTTTGTTGCTGCCCTACAAGACGCCACTAGGCATGATGGCCACTGACTGCTTTGTCAGTCAGCGACTAATGATCCAAGAAGAAGAAGTACGATAGGACATATTTTGAGGAAACCTGTTAATAATATTACAAGGCAGTCTTTGTGCTGGAAACACCATGGTAATATAGGTAGATGGATGTCTAAAAACACACGGGGTAGGGACCTGGAGACATAACTGGAAGGGATACATAAGACATAGAAATACGACAGTGCAGGACAGAAAGTTTTTGGTATGAGTCAATTGAAGACTATGCGCCACTCTGAGGTGTGGTTTAGTCAATGAATGAATGACCTAATCACTGAGAATGTAAACGAAAGAATGCAGACAAACAGGCAGGTTATTGGCTGTATAGATAGATATGTAAACAGTACACGTACTAAGCTCTTCATAAATAACAGCTTGATTTCTAAAACAAATAGCCAGGGTGTTTCAAAATTATGTACACAGACTTTACAAATTTATACTTCTCGAACAACGTATACAATTTAAATTGTCTTTATCACATTTTAAAGTTAAAAGATAGACAATATTTCACAATGAAGTAATTTTGTTTTATTTTTCAGATGCATGAAAAATGAGGGAGAATACTCAATTAAGTTTTGAAGAAAGACAATTCTAAAGGGTACTGGAAGTTGATGAGAGGTGTTGCTTATGTATTCAAGCTGATGTTGGGCATTTTGAACATTTAAACTAACTTTATGTTATTGTGGAAAACAAACTATCTCTTAGCTTTAAAATGTGATACAGAAAATTAAAATTTGTATGTTGTTCATGAAATATAAATTTTTAAATTGTGTATACATAATTTTGAAACACCCTGCATACTTTCATTACCTCAGGCCTCTTCCGCTACGCCATTCTCCAAAGTGGAGCACCAACTGCATACTGGGCACTTCTACAGGACTCTGACCCTGGAGACAAAAGTCGCGGAGCGCTTCGCCATCTTATAGATCTTAACTGCCATTTCACAGACAAGAAAAACGCTTTAGCGTGCCTGAAGGCTGTCAGCTCGAACCGAATCTCCACAAATGTTTACATTGTAGGTTTTGATTTTCATATGCCAGTGTAGCCTCATAATCTGGTTCGAAATTTATTTTCTATTAAAAGGAGGTAAAGGATCCCGTTACACGCCCATTGAGCATATTGGGAATATGGTGTTAGGCCAATATTTTCTTGACCATCAGCACACTAGGGGTGATGTGGTAAGCATCCAGCCCGCCGCCTTAACCTTCCCAGAGTTGCTTTGGTACCCAATTAATGAGGCTGGGTGGATCCTGGAGCCATTTGCGGTCTATAAAAAAAATCCCACCTTAACTGGGAATTGAACCATGGACACCGAACTAGGAAGCCAGTGCACTAACTACTAAGCTACACGGCTCCTATTTCCTATTAACTTCCTCACATTTGTTTTCCTTTGACTCTGTGATCATCATCATCATCTGCCATCGTCTACAACGAGGGTCGGCTGTAATGGATCTTCAGCGTTGTATGTTTGGATGATGCACCCAGGGAGACACTTTCCTGTCCACGTATTGATGTTAACTTCCCACTTATAGCGATGTCTTCCTCGGGCACGTTTGCATTCACCTTTTCCTTCTATTATGATCTTCATTAAGTTGTGTAACGTCTTTGGATATGGCCAAAATATTTTAGCTGTCTAACTTTGATCTTCTTCCTTAATTCTTTTCATACCCAGCTTTCTACGACTTCTTTATTTATGATAGGAAACGCTACATAGAGCATTACAACAGAATGACATCTGATCAATCAGAATTGTTAAATCCCCGGTCTATACAATCTGTTCGATTTCGTCCCTGTTCTTACTTCTCTTACCGCTTCTAGACTAGTGGTCCATCCTCATATGGAGGGGAAGGGAGAGGATTATTTGATCACTTACTGCCTTAGAGAAATATTAACATTTATTGCATAGTTTCATCCAAAAAAATCCAATATTCCTGATTTTAGTCCACTCTGCCCATCTATAGGTAGTTATGTTAATAAATGAGAGAATTTTTCTGTTGCTAAATTTGTACTGCCCTGACATTATGCCGTATCCCATTAGTAATTATTTCTTCAGATCCAGACACGATAACATTAAATCTGAGGCAGTTTTACCAATCTATTTTATCGCGTTTAACGAGTGTAGAAACTCTCTCTTCAAAGCTTTATCTCGTAATTTTTTTTCATACGGAACAATAGACTTGACATTTTTAATATTGCGTTATTATAAGGTTGGAATAACACGCCCTCCATCTTGTCTCGCAGAGTCCAAGAATATCAATCTTGCAATTTCTCGTTTCTGCTGCCACCTGTGCAGTTTTTCCTTGTTCGTTTAATGTACGAACATTCCAAGTGCGAAGTCTTGAGAAAAAAAAAAAAAGGTTAGTCAGCAACCTAGATTCCTTTTGCACACACATTGACGCACACACATAACAATATGGTTTTTTTATATGTATTCATATAAATATGTTTTATATAATCGAGTGCAATTAAGCTTGTGATAAACCAAACGTCCGAAGATGAGAGTATCCAGACGAAAAGAGTGTGTATGAAGTAACAAGAGAGAATACATGGTCGCGCCACCAGACGACAACGTCCAAGACCTAAATACCCAACCCCTTGTCACAGACCCCAGTTAGAACAGTTCCCTAATTAAGAATTAGGTTTGGCCATGTCTGCAGAATGGGAGAAGATCGGCTGCCACGGCAGGTATGGGAGTCTAAGAGCCAGTGATCCAGACCTCTAGAACGACCCAGAGTCAGCTGGGAGGACAGCATTAGACAATCTCTGAAGGACCGAGGACTAGAATGGAACCAGGGACCAGTGTACGAAAAGACGGACAATAGGATAATAGTAATAGTTGCTCCTCTCATTCTAACGCCCCTCCAACTCCACAGGAAGAAAGAAGTGAACGACTAATTTAAGATAAGAAAGTTAAACTTGATAAACCAAGATTTAAAATGAGAAGTTTACACAATTAGTATTTCTAGTTGACTGATGAACTGTTTTGAATAAATCATTATAATTAGGTAGAATATATAAATAGCTAACTGTTTTTGTGCATGCCTAATAAATAAAAATTTTGCTTAACTATTTGAGTCCAAGCATGGAGATATGTTATATATGTAGAAAATATGGTTATTAGTAAGCAAACAAACAAACCAATCAAAACAGTTGAATTATTTATATATTATATTTCAATTAAATAAAATTACAAAAATTAAGTATTCCTATTGGGCAGAGAATATTAGACCCATCAATTCCTTATTTATAAATCTAAATTCCTAGATCATTACAAGTGTTATAATATCCCTAAATTCCGTAATCCAAAAATAGATGATTTTTTTTTTTTTTTTTTTTTTTTTTTTTTTTTTTCTGAATTAGCGCACTTGGGCTTCAGCCCTTTCGGCCCAATGACATTTCATTGCGAAGCGTGACGTGCAACCTGAGGACTTTATTAAATTTTCAGAACCCGTGCTATGAGCTTGGCTCCTTCCCTCCACAAGGTTATCAAGGAGCCGAATGTCAGGCTAATTACTAAATGATTAGATATATAAACCAAGAAAAAATTACAAAACCATAAACAAAGAAACAATCAACGCCCCGGGTACTGAATTTATACATAACATCACTGTGTCGAGATATAAACGCCGAAATACAAAGCGCGACACCAACGACTAAATATTTATAAATATATATAAAGTAAAGAAGATATACCTTAAGAAACGATAGCAATAATTAAATTTTTAAATAGTATACCTAGATATACTTAATATGTTATAACCCATCAAGGGATTATAATACATAGAATAAAAATATATCATAAAATCTATAAATTAACTATATATATATGCTAATATATATTAAATAATACATATAATTATAAATAAATAATAAATATTATTTATATAAATAATATATATTAAAAAAATATATATATATAAATAAAATATAAAATATATTTAATATAATAACTATCATATACACTATATAGCTATTAAATAAGATCAATATAATATAAATGAACATAATTCAATCGACACGAGATGAGAACGCAACAAGGATATAGAAGGGAGAGACCGACCTATGCCATAGGTAGGATGAGCTCATTTCAAGTATGTCCAGGATGCTAGAGGCTGGAGGACCAAAGATATGGTAGTGAAGCACCACTAACAACAAATGAACAACTGTATGAGTTGCTCAGCGTAGGAAGTGCAATGAGATCACGGAGGTAAACTAAGGCCAGAACTGGAAGTATATTACATTAAGTGAGCAACAACTGACTGAATCAGCATCAAATTAAGACAGAAACCAGGCTTATTGCTACAGCGATGAGAAACACCAGAAGATCAACCTCAGCCTTGGACTTGCATAACCCTCTGGCTTAAACGCAAAGACATCCTAAAGTAAAAGCTGAACTATGCAGAAGCTTGTGTGAAGTAGGTACTTGGGACAACACTACAGCGTGACACGCTTGATGGACAGATGGAAGTTAAAGAAAAATAAGACCAGATATACATGTTGAATGGCTTTAATTATGCTCACATGCGAGAAGAAACACAGAAGAGCACAACAGATAAAGTTTTGTGCTTCCTTATACGGAAACCACTGAGGCTTAACTTCAAGGTGACATCATAAAGACAGCTAAAGGTACCCGTTACACGCCCATTGAGGTTATGAAGTCCGACTATGGTTGATAGGTCGAGATTATCTTGACCAGTCCGGACACCAGGGGTAGACTGTGGTCGGCATCACGCCGCCGTAAGTAAAAAATAAAATAATAGAGCAAGCAAACATTTAGTGGGAATAGGTGTCGACCCCAGGAGGCACGTTTGTGGGCCTAAACAATTTTTCCGCCTCCCATCTGGTAGATCGAAACATAGACACAGTAAGTGCTAAAAAGCCTGTTATAAATTATAAAGAATATGTTGAATATTACTCAGCGGCATAGAGCTAAACGACACAAGGTGCGGTAGCAAGCTAAAACACATGATGTCCTGGGGAATGACTTTGAGGTGAAGAAAAGCAGAGAAAAGATGCGAGGCAAGTAAAAAAAGAAGAAAATTTCTAATGTAGATAAGAGCTCCCTAACGAACATGAGGTAGGAAAAACAGTGCCCTGTCAAATTTATAACAGGACTGTGCCACTCTCAATTGCTTACTTGCCCCGTAAGGAACATAATGTGAAAGATGGAAAGAATAATTTTCTCAGAACTGCTTACAAATGCAAAGGTGTTCAAAGAATTCAGAAATGAATAACCAACTAGCACAGAGAAAGAAAAACCCAAATGGTGTGTGAGAAGATTGATATCATAAAGATGGAAGACATTGAAGGCAGCCCTGGAGGATAACAATCAAGATGGTGCACAGAATGCAGGAAGGCCAAAGAATGGTGTGTAAATATACACCAGAAATTGTAAGCTGGAACATGGGCCAGTCATCTAGCGACGCATATTTACTCTAAATGAGCTCTCCTTACGGAGCGAGCGTGTGTGGTGCAACTAGACCATACCAAAGGATTGGAGATTTGCCATCATAACACCGATTTTCAAAAAGTGTGTGAACGTGATCGACAATAGTTGGAAACCATAGAGGCATAATTACCTTCTCAGATTATCTCCTGTTAAAAACTACTCTAAGAATCCTAAGTCAGTGCATAGACACCGAACAGCTAGCTAAGTGCCACAATTGAAGAGATAGGTCCCAGTGGTGAAAGATTCCGAGCAAACCGAGAAGATACCAAGACTAAATTGTTACGTGCAGACTATTGATATCTTACAATATTATACATAGGTTAAATCATTTATTTATATAAAGTTTGTTGAGGCCTGCTTAGGAGAAATGTCCATGTTTGATTAATATGATAGTCTAAAACGGCCTAGATAGTTTATAGCATAGTTCCTTCTGATGATCTGTTAAATAACTATATGAATTGGGGGTATGTCTTGTTATCTTGCAAATATTTTAAAGATGCAAAATTGCTTAAACAGGCGTTATGATGTTGTACAGTGATAAGTTAGGGTGGTGGAAGGCTAATTTGTTCTCATCGCTGTCGAGATCGATCAAACTCCGATAGGATATAAAATCCAATTTTAATGCGTGATTTATTGTGTGTTGTGTATTGGGATAAGCTAATAGTCTAGCTTAGACTGTATATCCTTAGACTTACAGAAATATCTATAGTCGCAGCTCGATAAGGTTTTAATGTGTAATTCAGTTTGTCTCTAGAGAGGTCAAGTAGGGCTAATACTCGAGTCTGTCCGCATGAGTGCTTGAGTATAGTGCTTTACATATGCTAAAATGTACATGAACTAATCAAGTTCTGACTGTTTAGAGATAGGTCGACTTCTGTTGATTCGAGGCTAGGATTCTGACATGCCTTGAGCAAAAGTGTGATCCCTCAGAGGTTATTTGTGTGCTTGGGAGGGAAAAGTTGATAGAACCGAGTTCGCTATTACGACGCATAGGAGACTGACGTGTAATCCCTTCTCTTATGTCAGTCCGGTCCCCAAGAGTTGTCCAGTATTTGTTGGGGAAGGTGAGATAGTCCTAAAACCTTGGTGTATGCTTTACGGCCAGTTTTCATATTTGCCCAAGTGACTCGGTTCATAGTTTACCGTACCAGGTAATCAAAGATTACTCTTATGAACTCTCGATCGAAGCAGCCACCATTGTTCGATAATGTTACGATTATCGTTAAATGTTGAAGTGTCTAGCGAAAAGAATATACAATACTCCACTCGATTGATGAAAACGACTTCGACTCGATATCCTTAGCAGCGACTACAATTACCTTGATTAGAAAGCCTGCAGTCCAATGATAGTATCATGATGACCAAATCTACATAGCAATGAGCGAAATGTGTTTTAATGAATGACTAACTTTAGAACAGATTCATTGCTGTGTCTGTATTCAAACATCGTGAGCTAGGATGGACAGTTCACGAGTATGAAGCCATCTTGGAACCAAAACATGTAGTGACTTTCAAGAAGAGAAAAGGGATAGCCCGTGATATTAACTTCGCTGGATTGATCAGATACCGTTTTCCAGAGATCACTGCTACACATTTTGAATGAACCCATTGCTATAGCTCGGTTCAAGGTAGTATTATATGTTGGAGAAAAATTGGTGCTGAACCATAAAGGTTGTAAGAAATCGATGTCTAGCTAGACACGTGAGATTAGGTTTAAGAAGTCACATCATGTAAATATAGTGAGGGTGTATACAAGCCCAGACCTGACGTGCTCATTCAGTTGAACGTCCATAGATGATATATGTGTATGGGCGAGATAACAAATTGAGTATCTTGGCGGTCTGTATTCATGACGAAAAGTCCATTATACTACCCAGTCTTATTACTACATGAGTAGTGCCCATGTAACATTGCAATGGCAAGACCATGGTTATGTCCCACTGTACGTATGATGTATTTGATGGGCAACCTAGGGTGATTTGGTCACTATCGTGTATGCTGTCGAGTGAGTGTGTACGTCCCAATTTAAACTTTAGAAAAGGTACACGGGGAGTCGTTGGTGGACGATGACTATCCCGTGCATACATGATTAGTGTGGAGGGGAAGGTGAACATATGTTGTCAGTACAACACCACGAAACCCTTATCATCAATAGCGTCATCCCATTATAACACTCCATCCCCATGGCTCTACCACACCCCACACTTAGCCCAAATGTGAGCGTAGGGATGTCAAGTATTGGACATATCCATAACACCTACAGTGGAGGCAGGCAACACCATAGAGGATCCTTGGTCTAACTGAATGAGTTGATCAAGACGCCATGTCTTTTCCCGTACGCATTATAGCGATAATCATTTCATGATGGTGTTACTTTATCAACATATATATATCCCACTAAAATATCAACTGTTATCACTCTATGGAACTCCAGTGAGTATAACAACTGGTGGAAGCCCAGCGTTTTCTAGTGGGTTTGAGCCTCGCAGTCGGAGAAAGTTCAGAAAGTCAACAGATTACCGACGATACCCGGACCGATGACCGTTTCCTGTGGCTGATACGACACCGCACTGGCAGTATTGGTTATGCTCTTTGTCAACGCTTCTGCGTCCACGTGACCTTCAGGTATGGAAATGCAGTATGTAGTTCAGCGTTGATTGACATTATTATTTACATTATAGACATTATAAGTTTTCACAGAACATAACAGTTGGATCAATTCTTGTCAATGTTTTAACAGAAAACAGTATTTTGTGAACTTAAGAAGTCTCCTGGTGTTCCATCGATGGATCTTCGTTGCTATTTAACCATATATGAACTTTAAATATTTTAAGGCCAGAATGTTTAAATTGAATAAAAAGTGGCAGTTTGTTTGTATTTCATGCAAAAAAATAACTTTGCCATTACTGTAAAACTGAGCCTATTTTGCAACACATACTATCATACACATAATTTATATATTTATGTTTACATGTTATTTGTTTGTATAGTTTGTTAGTTTCTATGTCAGGCGGGATTGTGTTTTAAGGAGTTTGCGGCGCGGCGTCCGGATGTCGTGACAACAAGATATATCCCCACGTCATAGATGGGGTCCGTTGTGGGCGTTTTTCCTATAGGAGGCAATTTTTTCTATGAGTTGAAAATTTTGCATGGGATGCGACAACTGTTGCTTTTTTGTGTTAGCTGTGAAGTCTGTAATTATTGTTATTTTTGTAATAATTTCTTTGTTCTTTAAGTTTTTGCTTTGAGTGTTTTTGTAATTTGTTGGTTCCCAAACGCTTATTCTAACTTCAAGTTCTATTCACTAATATAATAGATATTCTATATATTAGTGACTGTGTCATTTGATGTTGTTATTCTTTGGCAGATTCAGTGATATATTTTCATTGATTTCCCTATTTGATTTAATTTCGATGTTCTGCAAACGTTCTATGTATTGTCAGTACCTATTTGTACTTTATGAATTCCATGGCTTAGTTGGTTGACATATGTTATTAGATATGTGTATATTCGCATAAGACACAATTGCCTATGTGCCACTGCACTATGAGATGTAAGTGGTATAGAGAAACCAGTACCAATGATTATTATTACTATTATACAAGACCTTATTAAAGGCTTGTGACCCACAGATATTAGGGTTAGTATAACTGAATAATCAAGGTCTATTGTGAGAACTTGTATGGTATTAATTAATATTGATGTCAGAGATTTAACGTATTAGATTGATTGTTAGTCATGCATTTCTACTGTTAGAATACTTCATTACACAAGTGGGAAAGCTCTTGATAGTGTGACAGGTCAACAAAGTTAGAACACTGGGCAGTTATGCTCAATATGAACAAAGCATTTTTAGCGCAGAGAGAAGAAGGAGGAAGAGCTATGGCAGAAGAGAAAAGAATTAGCTGGCAGAAGAAAGAAAAGCTGATGGGCTGAAGGAGAAAAGAATTAGTAAAAAGAAGCTGAGAGCAGTGCTGCTGAACAAAAGAAATTTGCAGATGCAGTGGCGGAAATGGAGATATGTAAGAGCTTAAAAGAGGATTTGAAGCTAGCAGCGGGCTTGAACAAAAAAAATACAGTGTGAAAAGAAGAAGCTGCGGCAGGTGATAGCTGAACAAAAAAGAATTTAGACATGGAGAAGCTGAACAAAAAAGATTATGGTCGATCAGCGTGAAGACTGAACAAAAAAGATTAGACAGGGAAGCTGAACAAAAAAGATTAGACAGGGAGGCTGAACAAAAAAGATTAGATGCTGAAGAGAAAAAAGCAATAAGAGAACATGAATTTGAGTTGGAGAAATTGAGATTGACAAGTATGAGTAATGGTAATCAGGCATCTAGTGGTAATGGTAAACCTTCTACTTACAAGGTTAAGGTTCCACCGTTCAATCAGTCCAGTGACGATATTACATTCTGGCTGGATAGATTTGAACGTTCTTGTCGTACACATAATGTGGATAAATCACAATACGCTAATCAATTATCAGAAAACTTGAAAGGTGAATCTTTGACTAGATTATGCCTTGTAGGAGAAGCAGATAAGGATAATTATGATGTCATTAGGGCGGCTTTGATAAAAAAATATCAGCTAAGTGAGGAAGGCTATCGCCTTTTATTTTAAACGATGGTACCTGAGACGGGTGTAGAATTCTCAGAATTCACTGCAAAGGCACGTCTCACAGTTGATCGTTGGATTGAGCTTTCCAAAACAGAAAAAACGTATGAAGGACTTATGGATTTGTTGCTCAGAGATAAGATTATGTCATGTGTGAACAAACCTTCCTTGAATTTATACATGAGCGTAAACCCAAATCTCTAAAAGAAATGGAAGAATATTGTTCCCAATATGTCACTGCACACCCCGACGTGACTTTTGGCAACACTAAGATTAAGGAGAGTATGCCAGTTGCTTCAGCAACACCAGACAATCCCAATTATTCACACAGATTTCAGGGACCTCAAAACAGATTTGATAAAAAAGGTAACCATAATAGTTATCAAAACCAAGGTAACCAATCATTTCAGGGTTCTTCTTCAAAGAACTGGAGACGACCTGATAGCTCTCGACACAGGGGTGGTCATAATTATAGGAATTTCCGTAGAGGAAGTAATTATAGAAACTATCAGGGTTATCCGTCTTGGAGTCAACAAGATCATAATTACAGAGATACTCATTATAATGAATATGATAATGGTAACCAAGGGAACTATGACTCAAACCCAAATAGGGGTTACAATAGAGGTAACAATAACTACAGAGGTGATAATAACCGAGGTAGATCTCAAAACAAAAGACATAAACCACATTTTCAGGCAAACTCTGCACAACAAGAGTCCCATGAAGCCTATAAACAGAGTAAAGATAATAATGATGCTAGTAATATGGCATGTGCCGCTTTTGATTTTGGGAGAGCATCTCAGTGCCCCCAATGCAACACGTTATTTGAGCCAACCACAGTGTCTACTGCTATCATTAGGATTGCTACTCCTTTCTTTACAGGAGATGTACACGCATGTCTTCTTCCGAATCCGATCGCTGACCTCATCATCGGTCGCATTCATGGAGTCAAGGAATGCACTCCGCAACAAATTTCCACGTGGGAAAGGCAAAACATGCAGATTGCTAACGCTGTAGTCACTAGAGCTCAGGCTCTTAATATGCCTCAAACTTCATCTACTGAAGATAATGAAGTGCATAACCAAGATAATCCCTTGGTAATTTCTCGTGACTCGTTTATAAAACAGCAAGAAGATGATCCCACTCTGAAGAAATTCTTCATTCTTGCAACTAAAGGTGATCCGAATAAAGACACAAGTCGTAAATCGTGGATTCATTACGTCAAGTCATTCTCAAATCCTGGTTCCCAAGAATTTGAGAGTTAAAATTTTGCAGCACGCTCACGACTCTCAGTGTGCTGGACACATGGGTTTTTTCCCGTACTAAGTCAAGAGTCCTTGCGGCTTTCTTTTGGCCATTGGTAAACAAGGACATACGGATTTATTGTCGATCTTGTAAAGTATGTCAGGAAGTTAAATCCAAAGGTCCACGGCATGCTGCACCCATTCAGGCGGCGGACATTCCTATTCGGCCGTTTCAAAAAATGGCCATAGACATTATTGGTCCATTTAAGATCAAGTCTGCCAGAGGACATCAGTTTATCTTGACGTGTGTTGATATGTGCACACGTTGGCCAGAGGCTATTCCTCTGAAGAGCATTACTACTGCTGATATTGCAGATGCTCTTTGGCTTATATTTTCTCGTCTGGGGTTCCCCGGGAGATATTGTCAGACCATGGCACCCAACTAATATCAGATACCATGTCTCAAGTAATGTCTACTCTGCAGATAGATAGATCTTTAAGTAGTATCTACCATCCAATGTGTAATGGTATGGTCGAACGCCTTAATAGAACACTTAAAAACTTACTGGGGAAGATAACTGAGGATCATCCTCAAGACTGGGACAGAGTTTTACCTGCGGCCCTCTTCGCTTACAGAGAGGTACCCAATGAACATACGGGATTTTCTCCCTTTGAACTCGTCTTTGGCGCGCGTCCGCGTGGCCCTATGTCGTTGCTTCACGATCTCATAACATCTGACAATATTGACGATGACACAAAGTCATCCTACGAATATGTCATCGCGTTGAGACAAAAAATTATCGAAGCATGCAAATTAGCAACTTCTTCTTCTGAATTTGCGAAACAGAAGGCAAGGCAATTTGCCAATAAGAAGAGATGCTTACGACAACTTTGTCCTGGTGACAAAGCATTTGTATTACTACCTTGTAGGGAAAACAGATTACTTATTTCTTGGAAAGGTCCGTACGATATAATATCGAAAATTTCCGATGTCGACTATATTGTCGATATTGATGGGAAGCATAAAACCTTCCACATCAATATGCTTACTGAATTCCATGAACGTCCGGATTATTTGCAACCCATTTTCCAAGCAACGGACAATTCTCCAGTACAACATGGTCATTACTCATCACTGTCCGTGATACAGGATGAGGAAACAAGTTTTTCAGATGTAAATCTTCCTCTTCCAATGATCCCACTTCATTCCAGTGAATCATGGAAGAACGTTACTGTCTCTCCTGATGTGTCTCTAGGAGAACAGCGACAAGTTTCAACTATGTTGCAAACATTTCAGGATGTACTCACTGACATCCCTGGACAAACTAATGTCATTCAACATGACATTGTTCTAACTGACCATACTCCTATTAGGGTTAGACCTTATCCTATACCTATACATTTTCAAGCACAGGTCGAGAAAGAGTTGGATGAGATGATAGATTTGAAAATAATCGAACCATCCACCTCTGCATATTCTTCGCCGATGGTTATTGTGCGTAAAAAAGACAATAACATACGTCTTTGCGTTGACTATCGAAAATTGAATCAAGTAACGAAGTTCGATGCCGAACCTATGCCTTTACTGGAAGAGCTACTTACTCGACTCTCCAAATCTCATTTTTTCACTAAACTTGATTTGTCTAAAGGATATTGGCAGTTCCTTTATCTGAACGCGCCAAACCTCTCACGGCTTTTTCAACACCTAGAGGTTTGTTCCAATGGAATTTTATGCCTTTCGGTCTTATGAACGCACCAGCTACGTTTCGTACGCATGATGCGCCGAATCCTATCTTATCGGTCAGATGTCATTGCATATCTAGACGACATCTGTCTTTTCAGCGATACTTGGGAAGATCACTATTCAGGGTTAGATGAATTGCTGTCTACTTTGCGTGAGCACAACCTGACAGCGAAACCCTCTAAAGCCTATATTGGTTTTAGCGAAATTTCTTTCCTAGGCCACCGAGTTGGTCATGGTTTCCTAAAGACAGAGGACCATAATACTAGTAAGATACTTAACATCTCAATCCCTAAGACTAAAAAACAGGTGAGAAGTCTGTTAGGTCTTATTCAATTTTATGGCAGATTCATTCAGAATCTATCCTCTATCATGGCACCTCTCTCAACACTTCTAAAGAAAGGTTCGCCTAATGTGGTCCACTGGTCTCAGGAATGCCAATGCTCTCTGGATAAGATTAAAACACTGTTTTCAACACCACCTATTTTAGTGCTACCCACTAAAGATAAGACATTCGTTCTTCGTAGTGACGCTTCATCCACTGGGATTGGAGCGGCACTAATGCAAGAGTACTCTGGAACTCTGCACGCACATTTCATAGTAGAAACCGACCAAAAAGCTCTTACTGCTATACAGAGTAAGAATTTGAAGAGCACGAGGTCTACTCGATATGCAATTGCTCTTCAACCTTTTCATTTCTCTGTGCGAGCTATTCGTGGATCAGATAATGTGATGGCAGACATTCTGTCAAGATGCCCACATGATTCCACATAACTATTAGGGCTTAGACTTCTTGATATGTCTAGTTCTATAGTAGTTCCTTTTCTATATCATGATAGATACACATTTGTAATTTAATAATATAATGATTGTATCACTACATAGCGGTTCATGGATGTTTATTCACCGCTGTGCTTTGATGATTTTTTCTTCATAAATCATAAATTTAAGATATCTAATACGAAATGATGATATGAATTTTTTAGGCATTGTGTAATTGCCAGATTTGTATTATACTTTGATGACACCTTCCTGGAAAAATATACTTGTAGAGAAATTTTTTTTGTTGGGGTTGTAATTTGGGAGGGACTTTTTTTTTGGTTTATTCTTGGGGAAGCCGGTTGGTGGGTCGGGTGGTGTCATTTTAATTAGGTTGGGTAGTAGGACATTCAAAGGGGGGGGGTAATTTGCTACACTTACGTGCATTTGGGGGGGGGGGGTGGGGGGGTTTGTGATGGTAGGAGTCTGGTAGGGCGGGGGGTTGGGGTGGAGTTTGGGTGGGTTTGTTTTTTCAAAAAAAAAAAAAGTGTTCGGGGATTTATTTTGTGGGGGGAGGAGTTGTGTTAGAGTATTTTAGGGGATTGTTACGTGGGTATATTGCAAAGGGATAAATCTTACGCGGTTGTAAGTTATAAGGTTAGTAGTTTTGTAGTTGTTATTAAAGGTCGTGTGTTCCTAGTTCGAAAGCTGAGAGTGTTACGTCCTCTGATAAAACAGTCCTGAAGATTTGAAGGACTTAGTGAAAGTACATTTGTTATGAGGAATTTATAACGTTAGTTTACTGGAGGTAAAAAAAGATTTTTAGATTTTTTTTTTAGATTTATTTTATAGCCACTGAATAGGTATGTTGATATGGATGTCATGTTTGGGTGAAGCAGAAGTAGGAAGAACATAGAGTAAGAGGACCCTAAGTATATCTGATATCTTTACATAAGCTAAGTCTGGAATTATGGGGAAAGATTAGGGGGGGGGGGGGTCTCTAGAGATATGAACAAAGGGAGGATGAGAGGAGAGGCGGATAGATAGATAGAGATGAGTAGTAAGAGGGGGGGAAACATTCGCAGAAAAATCGACTAGGGATTTTTTTTAACCCGTCCCCCTGAAGCAGCCTCTCAGTTTAGAGCTTTTATTGATTGTTGTCCAAAATAGTATAAACTCCAAGACAAGTAGATGAGGGGAAAGCCTGTAAGCTTAGATCGTCTAGTATGCCCCAACATGTAATGCAGGTAGAACCACTTAAGTGGATTTATTAGATTTTGTCCCACCTAATAAGAAAAAATGTGCAAAAATTCATAGTTGGGGGGGGACGCACTAGCTATAGATGGTCTACTTGGACACTCAGTAATAGATTGACTCAGGTTGCGAAAAATACTTTATGGGTTATGAAGGGACCAATTGTGGGGCTGGGCCTAAATTTTGTCCGCGATATAAGAAACGTGTTAAATGAAATAAAAAGCAACTTTGATTAGGAGGAACATTGCGATACATTGAATGCTGATCATATCGTTTCTAAAGGCAAGGACGCCATAATAAGAGCACTATATTCATGGCGAATAGATGTAGAGATCTAAAATAGTTTCGTAGGCCTTAGATAATGACATTGTCCAAAAATTTACAGTAAGTTTTTACCCCCACCCTTGTTTTCTCTTGAATGTATTCAAAACGCCAAGAAACCCCACTAACTATGCTTGAGACATATTCAATTACTCGTGACCATTACACTCCAGACAACTGTTTACTGAATGCCCTCAGATCGCTTCACAACTGAAATGATGTGAAATCAGTAGTTGGAACGCAAAGAACACTTTCCAGACCCCCCCCAAGATAGGGGACCCCCAAGCAACGTTCCTCCAGAAAACCAAGGACCCCCAGTATAAACCTTCCCTTTTAGATCATGCATGCGATACACTGAGCCCCACGACATGAGGTCCCCCTTATTCCATTTGCAATTTTATGATTGCAGAAATATTATAAATATAAATGGAAAAAAACCGCGATGGATTAGAAAATTAAAGTTTACTTTAAAAATCCATACCTTGGGCAATAATCTTGGAATCTCTCGTTTTCAGGTTTAGAAGCCATGTCTAAAATATATATTAGATGTTTAACAAGAGCTTAAATAACTCAGTATCAATAGGGGCCTTATCGGTGCCCATCGAAGGATATATTTGAAAACAGAAGAAGATGCAAGACTGTTAAAGTGCATTGAGGTCTACTTAAAAGTGTCATATCAAAAAGTATTCCTACATAGAGTGCCACGAAGTATATTACCTAAAAATGTCAGATTTATTCCATATAGATTGACTGTCACTCTTTGTTAGTTAAGAATGAGGTCCCAACATAAATGACATTTGTTCCCCACTGATCTGTTGCCGTGGGTACGTTGATGTTAGTAACACCAAAAACTAATCCCTAAAATGCGACCCCCGTCGATTGTGGTGTTCTTTATTATCGGGGGGGGATAATGAATTGTTGTAATGAGAGAGAACTTATTAATTTGTCAACCCACCCGAATCTTATCATCGATGTCCCAAACTTTGAATTAATCTACCATTTAAGACTGATTAGGATTTTAAAAGAATTGAGGTTTATAGATGATTATCATGCCTGGCCGGTAGGAAGGACATATAACCATAGATTGTAATAGGCCACTTCCATTGTCCCATGGTCATACACACATCCACTGCGTAGGTCAATGGTGTTGACAATATTGGGGAACACTACAGTGGGGCAGGGTTGGTGTTGGTTCTTTTTGTGGTTTGTTTTCACCACCTGTGTTGGTTGGGTTGTGATATATGGGACGCGATTTGTGTCTTCCCGGTGTTAGGTGGAAGTATTTTTTGTTCACATGGGTGATGCGGAAGCTTAGTCAACATAGATTAATAACGGGCGGGGTTTTCGGGGAATATGGTGTTTATTGAAGGAGATCATGTGTTTATATCGACTTATTTTAGCATGCCATAAGTGTTGAGGCCTTTTGGTAAATGGGTCTTGATGTTTATTGGGTCTGGCTTTGATGAACATGTTGTGGGGGAAACATGTGTTGTTGTTCTGTAAGGGTGTGTATAGGGGGTTGCTTGTACGGATGTCTGTGTGGTGTAATGTTGTGTTGGGGGTAGTGGGTGGGGGGTTGTTTTGGTACGTGTGGTTTGTGGGTGTTGTGTGGGGTGTTGTGGTGTGTGTGTAAGTGTGGGTGGTGTGGGTGGATTTTGGGGGGGGGTGGTGATTATTTATACTTGGGGGGTGGGTTTGGGAGGGGGGGTTGGTGGGGGTGGGTTGTAAAGTGGGTGGGGTGTGTTTGGTTGGGTGGGGTGTATTTGGCAGGTGTGGGTCCAATGATGGGGGTGGTGTTGGTTTTTTGTGTTGTTTGGGGGTTTTTGGTTGTGGGGAGGGGTGGGTGGGTGTGGTGTTGGGTTGTGGTTGTGTTGGTTTGAATGACAGTTGGTGCAGGTTGCCCATGGTTTGGAACTTTGTGGGTATGGTGTATGGGGGTTGGGGCAGGGGTGGTTTGGTGGGGGGGTGGGGTGGGGGTGTTGGTAGTTGGGGTGTGGTGGGGGTGGGGTTTTTGGGTCCCCCCCCCCCCCCCCCCCCCCCCCCCCCCCCCCCCCCCCAGTGGGTGTGAGTTGGGCCGGGGTGTTGCCGGGGGTGGGGTGGGGGGTGGGTTGGGGGGTGGTGGGGGGTGCTTGGTGGGGTGTCGGGTGTTGGGTGTTGGTGTGGTTTGTGCTGTGGTGTTGGGGTGGTGGGGGGTCGTGGTGGTGGTGTGGGGGGCTTGTTTTGGGGGGGGGTTGGGATGGGGCGGTTTTGTTGTGTGGTGTGGTGGGTGGGGGGATGGGGTGTGAGGAGGGCTGTTGTTGGAAGACGGGGGTGTTTGGGGTGGGGTTTTGGTTTCGGGTTGATGGTGGTTGTGAGTTAGGGTGTTGGTGTGTGGGGGAGGGTTGTTTGCGATATGGGTGGGTCATGGTTTAGTTGTTAGCAATTGGTGGGGAACTTGGAAAATGTGGTGTGTAGAGAGTTGTGGTGGATTGAGGTTGGTGGGTTGGTGTTTTTAAAAGATAGTTATTTTTTGGCAGGTAGATTAGGTAATGTGTATGGGGTGGGATTTCAGGGGGGGGTATACTTTGTAGCGAGATGAGGAGTGCGACAAGAGTTTTTTTGGGGTTTTATGTTTTTATATTTTGTTTTGTGGTTTTTTGATTGTTGGGAGGTGTGGTGTTTGTGTGTATTTGGGGGTGGGTTGGTGCAGTTGTGGTTATTTGAGTGTGTGTTGGAGTGGTTTTAGATTGGGAAATTATTGGTATTAAGAAGATATTATAAATGAGGGAGAGTTGGACCAAGAGTGGCACTGTTAGTCGGGTGATGGATTGTTGGTATTTTTTTGAGTGGGGGTGGGGATTGTGGGAGGTGGAACCGGCAGGTTGGAATTTGGGGTGGGTGGGTCTGGTGGTTTTTTAATTATTAAAAGACATTTTGTTTTTGGGGGGATTTATTTGGTAGGGGGACGTTAAGGTTTGGTGTTGGGGTAAAGATTTGGTTTTTTTTTTTATTAGAGTTTTTTGTGGATGGGGTTTAGGAGGGGGGGGGGGGGGGTTTTTCTTTTTATTAAATTTGGCTTGTTTACCTCCATGAGTATGCGGTGTCGGAGGGGTGAATTGGGATTGGAAAGTGGTAGAGAATTGTATTGAATTATTAGTGAGGGGAGTTGAATGGGGGTTAATAGGTGCAATGACATTTTGTGTAGAATGTGTGGATGATTTTAAGATTTAATGTTTTGGTATAGTACAGATTGAAGGGGTGTTTGAAGGTAAGGGTTTGGATAAGATAAAGATGGGATAAAGAAATGAAGTGATTGTAGGACCCCGTAGAGAGGGAGTGTTATAGTTAATGGATGGGGGAGGTATGGAGGGTGGGGAGAGGTTGGGGGAGTGGAAGTATGGGGGTTTATGGCGTCGCAGAGCACAGTGGATATGAGTGAGGTGATATAGCCCAGGAAGGGTTGGAAGCGTGGGTGAGTATCGGAGCTGGTTGTGTGCGGATATTATGGGTTTTATGAGTAAGGGGGTAAGACTTTTGAGGGGGGTTGGATGAAGGTGGTGCATTGTGGAGGGTCAAATTGAAATGGTAATCTTAGGGAGATAGGGAGACAGTATAAGAATAGGAATATGTTATTCTGTGTTTTGTGGGTAGAAAGATGATTTGTTTTTGGGAGATGTGAGTTACGCAAATAAATAGGTTTGGAGTGTAATATCAGGGGCTATGGACAACGGTATTGAATTATATTATGGAGAAGAGTGGAAACTTGGTTTGAAATGTTAGATGGAAACTGGGTAGGGGATATGTGGTGAGTGAAGGAACTTTACAGAACAGGTTATAAGAATAAAGATAAGGACTGAGATGCCATTATCTAGAGTTACGTTCAGGCGAAACATTTACATGTGGAGTTGGTGTTCCTTGTTATGTTGGTACCACAGTTAGGGGTGTGTTGAAGTACAAAGATGTGGGGATTACTGGTGGGGTATTGGGATGTGTTGTGATGGGGTAAATTTGGTTTCGATGTGTTTTCGATTGTTGGGGAATAGTTAAATGGGGAATTGCAACTACATTATTTGATAGTGAAAGGTTCAGACTTGTCTTCATTATATTTGGTGGTTGTAATGCAGACACGTTAGTCAGTGGGAACAGGTGGGATTGGTGGGGTTGATTATGTTCGGTTGATGCGGGAGGATTTTACAATTTTGATGTGATGTGGGGTTGCTGGGTAGTATTTGTGTTGTATGCGTGTATTAAGAGCGATTGTTTAAATTTTTTTGAATTTAAGATGCACGATGCTCGTAACACTTTTTATATGTAATCAAAAGATTATTGAGATTCACATAATTTCCGACCCGTAGTCTTTATTGGGACACCTAAAAGGGTGATGTTTTGCAAGAGCGTATAGAGTTGAACTTGAGCTGGTTGGGGCGTTTTGGGGGAGTCAAGCAAATAAGGTCGTAAGTAAAGTGGTACTAGGAGTGGGTCTTGGCAGGTTCTCATTGTATCCTAATCCTTCTTGATGAAACATCTAGCAATGAAATAAGGATGCACATAAAAACTTTACCATTGTGCATGGACAAGACAAATAATTGGAGGTTTAAAACACAGCACATTTATGTACAGGGGAATGTGGGCCTCTCGTGGTCCGCAAACACCAGATATTAGATGCAAGGCACAGAGATAATGGTGAAGAAACTCATCACAGGTGAATTGGTGCTGTCCTGAGGACATGAAGACGAAAGTTCACACCACAGTGAAGGGGTAGCTCTTATGTTATCTAAAGAAGCACAGAAAGCACTCATTGAATGGGAAGCTGTTGGACCCAGAATAATAACAGCTACTTTCAAAACAGCTAAAAAGAAAATTCATGTAAATGTCATCCAATGTTATGCACCAACTAATGACAAAGAAGAGTCTGTGAAAGAAGCATTTTATACTAAACTACAGGAAATTATGGATAAAGTAAAAGAAGAGACATCACAATTTTGATGGGTGACATGAATGCAAAGATAGGTACAGTCAACACTGGATTTGAAGAAGTCATGGGAAAACATGGGCTAGGAGTAATGAATGAAAATGGAGAACTATTCGCAAACTTCTGTGCTTCAAATCAACTGGCTATAGGAGGAAGCATGTTTCCACATAAGAGAATACACAAGGCAACATGGATATCACCAGACCATAGAACAGAAAATCAGATTGATCATATATGCATAAACAAGAAGTTTAGATCATCATTGCAGGATGTAAAGGTATATAGAGGAGCAGATGTGGCATCAGATCACCATCTTCTGATAGCCAAAGTAAAAATGAAACTCAAGAGATATGCAACAATGCAAAATTATAGACAACAGTATAATGTAGGACAGCTAAGAAATCAAGAAACAAGAGACAAATTTGCGGTCACAGTATCCAACAAATTCCAAGTGCTCCAACAGCTGGAAGATGTAGAGAATACAGAAGACTATTGGCAGCAGGTCAAAACT
Organism: Oreohelix idahoensis; assembly: GCA_024509875.1. Classification (NCBI taxonomy): domain Eukaryota; kingdom Metazoa; phylum Mollusca; class Gastropoda; order Stylommatophora; family Oreohelicidae; genus Oreohelix; species Oreohelix idahoensis. The sequence continues at coordinate 156,566 of JAMPIV010006031.1, forward strand.
GTATGGAAGGAGACATGTGAAGAAATACTGGGGAAAAGGGAAAGACAACAAAAAGCATGGATAACAACAGAAACCATCAATAAGATAAAAGACAGAAAAAACAAGAAAGCAGAGTTAAACACAAGCAAAACCAGAAGTTCCAAAGCCAAGGCTCAAGAAGTGTACACAGAAGCAAACAAAGAAGTAAAAAGAAGGATCAAAAGAGACAAGAGGAAGTATATTGAGGAGTTGGCAAGAGAGGCAGAAGATGCTGCAGCCAAAGGAAATATGAGAGAACTGTATAGCAGCACAAAGAAGCTAACAGGGAAATACAAGCAAACAAGTTGCCTCATAAAAGACAAGAATGGGAAACTGCTCAGCAATATACAAGAGCAAATGAAGAGGTGGACAGAATATTTTGGGGACCTTCTCAATAGACCAGCTCCACAAAACCCGCCGGACATCCAGCCAGCAGAAGAAGAGCTACAAATTAACGGTGAAAGACCAACGAAGGAAGAAATAAAGAAAGCCATAAAGCTTCTAAGAGATGGAAAAGCGTCTGGACCTGATGGAATTCCAGCAGAGGCCATCAAAGCAGATATCGACACGGCTACAGAGATGTTATATAAATTACTTGGTAAAGTCTGGGAAAAGGAAGAGATACCAGCAGAATGGAAGGAAGGATATCTGGTTAAGTTGCCTAAGAAGGGAAATTTACAAGAGTGCACAAATTATAGAGGAATAATGTTACTATCAGTGCCAGGAAAAGTATTAAACAGGATTATCCTTGAGAGATTAAAAGAGTCCATAGACAAGAAACTGAGAGATGAACAAGCAGGTTTTCGACAAAACAGATCATGTACAGACCAGATAGCCACTTTGAGAATAATAGTTGAACAAAGTCTGGAATGGAATTCACCACTATACATCGGATTTGTGGACTACGAAAAGGCATTTGACAGTGTAGACAGAGAATCACTTTGGAAATTGTTGAGGCATTATGGAGTTCCCCTGAAGATCATTAATTTAATAAAGAAAACATATGAAGACATGACATGCAGAGTTCTTCACGAAGGACAGCTTACAGAACCGTTTGGGATAAGAACAGGAGTGCGACAGGGATGCCTCTTGTCTCCATTTCTTTTCTTGCTGGCAATAGATTGGGTTATGAGATCATCGGCAACACACAACAGAAATGGAATCCAGTGGACTCTGACTAAGCAGTTGGATGATCTGGATTTTGCTGATGACTTGGCTCTTCTGTCCCATAGCCGCAATCAGATGCAGGACAAATTGAAAACACTCGATGAGAGGTCACAGCAATTGGGTCTGAAAATACACAGGGAAAAGACAAAAATAATGCGAATAAATGCAGGTAATGATAACAGGGTTGAACTTGAAGAAACACCAATACAAGATGTAGAATCATACACATATCTTGGCAGTAATATAGACAAAGTTGGAGGGACAGACAGCGATATCAAAATAAGAATACAAAAGGCAAGAGGAGCTTTCATTGCATTGGGAAATATATGGAGATCAAGAGAAATAGGATCCAACACGAAAATAAGAAACTTCAACTCAAATGTGAAGTCAGTCCTATTGTATGGCTCAGAGACATGGAGAACAATAAAGACAACAACCAAAAAGCTACAGACTTTCATAAATGGGTGCTTGCGTAGAATAGAGGGATTAAAATGGTATGACAAGGTTACCAACGTGGAACTGATGACAAGAACTAGACAAGTGCCAGTGGAACAAGAAATGAGAAGAAGACGATGGCGATGGATAGGACACACACTGAGGAAACCTGTTGATAGCACTCTTGTAGTTACAAGTTGTAGTCTACCATTGTTTGTTTCGGCGTAGAAAAACTTTTTACTTTTGTGGCCTGAGCTATTTGACTGATATTATGTTTTTCCTTCGTTTTTCTTATTGTAGGTACCACAAAGTGTTTTTTGTTTGCACAGAAACACCAGAGAAAACAATGCACTTTGGAAGCCTCTGGGAAACCATGAAATTTAGTACTTTATTTTTTAAAATAGGACAACAAATAAAAAATTTTAAAAAGTGTGGGGACTTCGCAACATTGAAAAAGTTACATCACACCAACTTCAGAACACTTCCGTCTTCTTAAATATAATCTTACAGCTTTCTCTGACAAACAGCATATAGTCTGAAATATACTGATTACACAAAGAAAACTATAGGGCTTCATCATGAATAATTATCAATATATTTTAGACCAAAAATTTCAAATCTGCAAAACACATTACCGGAAAAATATAGTGTTTTCCATGAAAGTCAATATTCACAACATCATATTTCAAAAAGTATAAAAGGTACAAGCTTTATATTTGTACATATTAATCTGCATACTACACAAATACATCCCAATTTTTTTCAGAGGATTTGAACATCTGTTTGTTCTTGTATAATTTTTAAAAATGTGTCCCGAGGCCAATTTGTCGCATGGGAAGAAAAAAATGTGAAAATGAAGAAAACATTTTTTTTTAAAACATACTGTCCATATTTCATAAAGAAAATCATTTGTAGGCAATAATTAGCATCTAAATGCTATTTTCCGTTAAAACACCTGGTTACTAGCATTTTAAAAGACATTTTAAACTGGAGGAGAATGATCATGGCGCACACTTTTCCTGCGAGAGGGCAATGATGAAGCCTCAAAACCTAAATGCTTCAGAAGTCGAAAATACAATTCTTTGATATTTCCTGGTAGTTTAATGTCCTTATCATTCAATATTAATTTTCTGTATCTTAACTGGGCCTTAAGATTTCTAAGGGCATTTCGTCCTTTACAAATTTTATCCACATCCTCCTTTGTGGTGCACAGACCCCCATGGCTTATGATTGTGTTATATAACTCTAACTTCTTCTCTGCATTTTTTATATCTTTTTCTTTTTTCCTCCTATTGTTGTCAGTCATTCGCCATTTAATTTTGTCTTTGACTGCATTCTCTGACTCTTTACTTCGTTTCTTCCATTCCAGTCTATGTGTTCTTGCCGCAGCAAGCAATTTACAGGTTTTTACAAAACTCTGCTTCTTCAACCACAACGCTGTTTTGTTGTGTTTCCACATATTTAATGTTGGGTTCTTCTTCCTCACTCTTGCATTCTCTACTTTTCAACTTTTATTCTATTTGCTCCTCCCTCTTCTACATTTTACTTGCAGTTTTTATCTGTTTGTAGTGTGTTACTTTGTGGTCTGTCCGAGTGTCTGTAGCTTTATAAGAAAAACGCTACAAGCAGTCTACCACAAGCCATGTTGCATTCCCATTCTCCTTCAGATAATAGAGTTGTGCAAGGACCTTGTTTGTCAGTTTGTTAGCTGGCACCTTTGGATGGCGGCCCTACCCAGTCATTAAAAAATGGTTTTTCATATCATCGTAGTACGAGTTATCTGCAACAATAAAATTCCATAGTGAATTTTCTTTACATGTATAGAGCATTACATGTACTATTATATATATATATATATATATATACATATATATATATATATATATATATATATATATATATATATATATATATAATATATATATATATAATATATATATATATATATATATATATTAATTTATATAATATATATATATAATTATATGTTATATTGCATTGAAAAACAGGACTAACCTTAAAACTTGAAAAGGGCACAGCCTGCTTAAATTAAAATGTATATTATTAATTAATACGAATACATGAGTCTGAATTATTTAAAGTGCAATTTATGAAAGCTGTTTATACATACAGTATTTCTTTTCGAGGTAAGACTATCAACTAGTGTCTGCTAGTCCGTACATTTCAGTACACCATCAGCTACTTTAGTTATGGTACTTTCCGGTCTTCTAGCCTTGACTCAATATTTCGGCCAATGGCATTGGGCCTTGCGATACTCTTCGCTTTTGAGATCATAATTGACCCTATTATGTTGCAAAAGAAACCTTCATTCAATTACCAATTAATCAAAACATGCATTTTTTATTCAAATTGGTAACTTTCTTAGCTTTTCAAGCTCCTGAAAAAATTAGATTGATGTGCGAATGTCTGAAGTGGTGATAACACATTCAATCCACGCTGCAAACATCAACTGTGCGAAGTCGTTTAAATTTGCACACAATAAAGAAAAATGGCTCCCAAATCTTCTCATACCTTGCAAAGAATTATAAATAATAATAATAAATTCTTTAAGCACCAAACACGACGCATAAGGCAGAAACCAGTCATCCAGGTTAAATCGAATATGTGATGTTTGACGCCACTCCCAGTATAGCTCTTGCACATTATTATACGGTCGATGGAACAGCCTCGTTCTTCCTTCTCGCTAAAATTATTGTTCTTCTGAGTGTTTCTTTTGGTCTTCCTTTTTTCCTCTTACCCTCAGGAACCCAAGTGAGCGCCTGTAGTGGAATTCTGTTGTTTTGCATTCGTAGGACATGACCGATATATGACCATCGTCTTTTCCTTATATAGTCGGAGACATATTTCTGCCTAGAGTCTTCTCTTATTTGTCAAATTTGGTAAAATTTCAACTTTACTTTGAGATATCGAGGTCTTCAACTTTGTTTTCTACAGTTTGCAATATATGAAACTAAAGCTACACTTTTCCCCCTAAAAGTGGTGAAAACAGTATGCAAATTATTGGTATGACGGTGGAAAGATCCCCGTTTGAATGAAGCGTGGTGAGACAAAAACGTTTAGAGTTCGCAGCGCGCCGGGGCAAATTACGCGTAACGTTGCTGTTTGTTTTTATTAGTAAAAAAATATTTCAATGGCTTTTATTTTTGGGAATTAATAAACTTCAAAAGAGAAGAAGATAAAGAGTATTGTGATATAAATTTTATTACAATCCGCTTAATAGCAAAGGGACAGTGACGACTTAAACTTGACGAATTTTCCTCAGTTTTCTCCACTTTCGTCCGTTTTCAACAGCACGAAGTGGGCACTTTGCGGTACTTACTTATTCCGGTACCTACTTATTCAATTATTTCCGTTTGGTTTGGTTTTTAGCCTTTCCACACAAAAAACTGGAGTTTGTCTTATGCATGGGATAGCCGGATCAGCCCTATGTCGGTTTTAATTTTGATATATAATTTTCATTCTATAAAGCATATTACATTGGATGTTTCTCTTGTGTTGTCCATTACGTCCTCGTATTCATCCATTGCGTATTTTCCTTATCTCTGGTTCCTCTGACATTTATCAGGTTTCTCTTTTAATTCAATTCCACATCGATGCTCTTGTCATTTAAAATTAATTATATTCAGTATAAGCGCCAGTTTATTTAGCGTTTGTTACATTTTGATCATCGTTTGTGTTTGTCTTCTATATTTCTGAACTGTACCAGCGATTTAAACATATAAGGAGGGAAAACCCGAGGCCTGTAAACAGTAAATAAATAAACAAACGACACACAAAGGTATGTTATCAGGCACTCAGTGAGAAATAAAGAAGTAGAAGAGAAGACAACAGAAAAACAATAAATAAACAAACAACACAGTCAACTACCTATTTATTTCTCACTGAGTGCCTGATAACATACCTTTGTGTGTTGTTTGTTTATTTATTTACTGTACCAGCGCTTGAGTACTGACGTGAATTCAGTATCACTATTATTTGACTTTTCGCTCCCTTCAGAGCGTAGCGTCACCACTTCAGCCGGTCGTCTTGCCGGAAGCTTGCATCAAGGCACTAATGTGCACTCGCAGCGATGTTTTCTGTGGCTGTTTGTTTTGTATGAGCTTTCCAGCTCCACGGGCATCCTCAAATTGGTCATTTTTACGGCGTGCCTGAAGGGGGCAGCTGTTTTGTTATTTCTTTGTTTCTTAAGAGATCCCTGGAAGCTACAGGGGACAGGGCTTGAGAGGAAATATCGTTTGTACCTTTAAGTGACATTTTTATCAAATAGATAAAGGATTACAGACAACCAGCTGTGGATGTGTGTACTGGTACGTTCATGAATTAACTCGTTCACTTCTTTTTTCGCCCATGGATCGCGAGCCTTCATTGCAGGGACCCCTCACAACGAAACCTGCAACAAAAGTACATGTTTCTGCAGAGTGGTTTCTGTAGCATGTATTTATTGACATGATGAGTTTGTCAGTCACATGCACATTGCATTAAATGTCTTTTACGAGCTGCTTGAGGGGGCAATATCCATATTTATTATTTGTCTAGCTGGAGAATCCTGATAAGTGTCATTGCTTGTATATACGCACGAGTCATTTTGTGTAAAGAGTAAAAAGGTAAGACCAGCAGGGATAGTCGAATGACAGGATGCATCCGATGCGTATGCAACCAACGCGCAACAGGAACAATTAGCATTCATACCCTTCGACATTTGCTGAGGAAGACTGAGCAGCTATGGGTTTGCCTGGAGTGCAGTGACGTCGATTCTGATCAACTATAGAATCATCATCATCTCAACCCGTAACCCGTCATGGGTCGTAGGGGTGCCATAGTGGAATCATCAGCAGACAGGGTCCTCCACTGCTCTCTATCCTCAGCAATGCGTACAAGTGTGGAAAAACCGTGCCCTGCCCATTCTTTGATATTATCTGCACAGGATTTTCTTTGCCTTCCTCTTCTCCGTTTACCTTCGACTGTTCCTTGGAGGATCGTTTTCGAAAGGGAGTCATGACGAGTTACATGCCCAAACCAGGCAAGCCTTCGACGTTTCACTACTGACAAAAGTGGTTCTTGCTGGCCTGCATACGTGTTTATCTTCTCTCTAACATAGACATTTGTTTTGTGCTCTTTATAGCAAATGCGCAAAATTCTTCTATAACATTTATACTCGAAAGCCTGAATCCTTCGCTCCGTATCTGCAGTGAGTGTGCAGCGCTCACACCCATACAAGTGATTTGTATAATTTGATCTTCACAGGAAAACTGATGTTAGTTTTCCAGATCAAATTCAGCCTTGTCATGCCAGCTGAGGCCATCTCAAGTCTTGTCTTGATTTCTTTACTTGATCTTCCATCACTACATACAGTGGACCCCAGATATTTAAAGGTGTTAACTTCTTCTAACGTTTGCCCATTTAACGTAATGTTGGTCGGAACATGTTTCTTATGGCTATTGTCGTAGATTTGTGATAGGTGAATTAAGACTCAGATTGGTCCCTTCTGAATATACTAAAACATGAGATGACTCAGTGAGAGATAACAATAGAAATAGATTTCCACGAGGGAGATGGTAGAAATTAATATGTCCCTGAAATCGAGAATCTTCTCTCTTTCAGCCTATCTTCTACAACAGATTTAGAGGAGTCAGACAGTCTATTAGAATATATATATATATATATATATATATATATATATATATATATATATATATATATATATATATATATATATATATATATATATATATACTGTTCAAAAAAAGAAACGCATAGCTATCCGAGGGCGCGTTTTTATGAGTTTGTAAGTAAAATTTGATGCTAGGGTATATAAAAACCAGCCTCAAATGTTCTTTACAGTGTCACATGCACGTGTTGACCAGAATTGCGTTCGTTTTTGTAATGGTTACAACGCAGTGGTCAATAGTGTATATGACGCAATTTTTGACCACAGCTCATGTTGCGCGCACGTGAAAGCAACAACATTTGGAGTGAACACTATTCACTGACTACGCAACTGAAACCCTATAAAAGGATAACGCTACACACAAAAAATTCAGTTAATTTTCAAGCAGACATTTATGCCGTCTCTATCGATAAATTTAAGGAACACTGCTATTGGCCGTTTGCACGCAGGCGAAAGTCAAAGTCAGGTTGCCATGCATCTAAACGTGCATCAGAGTACCATCAGTCGACTTTGGCACCGGTTTTATGTATCCATGCCCAAAAGATGCCAGTCGCTGATCGATGCAAGAGGAGGCCACACACCATACTAACGGGAAAGCCCATACGCCAAAAACTCTCGTGACCCAGATGCAAAACAACTGTCAATTGATTGGTTGAACCCTAAGGTATTCTTTTGTGCATTTTGAACAATTAACTCATTAAATTAAAAAAGTTATTGAATGTCAAAATTATGGCTATGTGTGTGCCTTCAGTAGCTATGCGTTTCTCTTTTTTGGACAGTATAGAAAGATTAACTGAAGTTTAAAACAAATGTTGGGAAAGGTTACGACTAAGTATCCACAAGATTGGGATAGAATATTACCAGCTATTCTCTTCGCCTATAGAGAAATTCCCAACGAAAATACGGAGTTTGCGCCATTTGAATTATACTGTACAAAAAAAGAAACGCATAGCTACTGAAGGCACACACATAGCCACAATTTTGACATTCAATAACTTTTTTAATTTAATGAGTTAATTGTTCAAATTGCACAAAAGAATACCTTAGGGTTCAACCAATCAATTGACAGTTGTTTTGCATCTGGGTCACGAGAGTTTTTGGCGTACGGGCTTTCCCGTTAGTATGGTGTGTGGCCTCCTCTTGCATCGATCAGCGACTGGCATCTTCTGGGCATGGATGCGTGGAACCGGTGCCAAAGTCGACTGATGGTACTCTGATGCACGTTTAGATGCCTGGCAACCTGACTTTGACTTTCGCCTGCGTGCAAACGGCCAATAGCAATGTTTCTTAAATTTATCGATAGAGACGGCATAAATGTCTGCTTGAAAATTAACTGAATTTTTTGTGTGTAGCGTTATCCTTTTATAGGGTTTCAGTTGCGTAGTCAGTGAATAGTGTTCACACCAAATGTTGTTGCTTTCACGTGCGCGCAACATGAGCTGTGGTCAAAAATTGCGTCATATACACTATTAACCACTGCGTTGTAACGATTACAAAAACGAACGCAATTCAGGTCAACACGTGCATGTGACACTGTAAAGAACATTTGAGGCTGGTTTTTATATACCCTAGCACCAAATTTTTTTTACAAACTCATAAAAACGCGCCCTCGGATAGCTATGCGTTTCTTTTTTTGAACAGTATATATATATATATATATATATATATATTTATATATATATATCTATCTATAGATATTTATATATATATATATATATATATATATACCACTCCCATACATACACACATAAGTGACGACAGTTAGACGTACAGACGTGAAACTATATCTATGGAATATGAATATTTGTTTGGAACAAGCTGACCGACACACTTAAATAAATTTTATTTATCATAAAGAATTTCACAACACAGTAAATAAATTTAGACTATCAAATCAATACAAATAAAAAATACACATAGGTGAATGAATCAATAACAGAGTTGACCCATAGGTGTAATCCTTTCCCCCTCTGTTTAGCCAAGATCCCGTTATAAGAGAAGTTATTAGCCCCAAAGAGTCACAGATTTATACACTAAAATCAAGAACAGAGTTTATACGTTAATCTATTCTGAAAAGAAAAGGGTCAGCATTTAGGAAAAACTTGCATACAAAATACAAAGTTATTAAATGAGTTATTACATGAAAGAATTATTTTTCCTGCATTCGCTCGCTCTGACAAACAAACTGTGATCACAGAAAAACACACACAATCAACCTTACCTACAGGTTGCATTCACCACCTCTGGAAAAATTGATTAAAGGAACATGCAGCCCATCCACTGTTGGTTGTCTGGCGAATCAAGCCCCAGCTTCTCCAACCGACTAATTAATCAAATGTTGGGAAGCGCTAGATTCACTATTTTTAAGCAGGATGCTGTTAAATGTTACTTCAAATTTTGTCCAGGTAGGAAATAATTATGGAATCAACTGGTCACAGGATACAGTAGCGGGAATTCTTCAATCATACATCGATTGTCAGGTAAACAAATTCTATTCAGGATCAATCTTCTTCACAACACGTGGTAGTTATATAAGTACTGTCACTGTTTGATTTAGTCGCCACCACAGGCTGACTGTATATGAACTTTGGAAACAACAAGAAATCTGGATATTCGAATAGTCCAGTTATCATTTATTCTTAATAAGTCTTTTGGGCCGGTGCTATGTCTCTATCTGGGTGTAAACCACGAGGCCGGACAGTCACCATGAAAGCCCTATAAGTTATTTAGAATGTTTTTTTCTTTGTATAAAATATATTCAGTTCATATGGAATGGAAGCCGCTGGTAAGGTTTATAGGGTTTTTGACCAGAACTGAAGAGGGAGAAAAATGCAAAACTTAACATCATATAGCATATTCACAATCCTATCCTACCCGCGTAAAATATAACATAGTTATCCACTTCGGTTATAACTTAAATTATAAACTGCAAGCTTAGAGCTTGTCTCATCGTTTAAAACTCCTGTGAAATAAATTATAGTCATTTAAAATAAGTAATCTACTCATCATGAATTAGAAATATATATAAATACATTTCGTCAGTACTCACAATGTTCAGCGCATTACTAGATGGGTAACTATTCTCTGACTGGTTACTAGCAGTTAATAAAATTTACATTATAGCTAGAAGAGTTACCTAGACTATATTTATTTATTCTGCTACCCACTGTAACACAATACACTTAGAGCAGTATCACTGATGACCGATCTAGTAAATACTCAGCAAATACCCTAGAGAAATATAATAATTCGAACCAGCAATATATCACTCGACAATACTAGTCAATATTTTTACCTCACACAGAACTAAAACTATCTCCACTCGACCAACTAACGATACTTCTCTTAACAGAGATCTTAGGAATCGAAAGCTAGATGGTTCTAGACTGACTGCAGAGTCTGAATGAATTTGAGTCTAAACTGCTCTGGTATAAATATATCTCTGATGAAAGGAAAATGGACTACCCAGTATAAGAGAGGTGGAGAGAGCTTTGAAACATAGATAAATGAATTAGAGATAGGCATGATAAGAGTATTTTTTTAAAACAGATGGAAAGATCTTGAGCAGATGGCACATGCCATGAAGGATTGGCATGAATTTGTTGAAGACAAATGATCCTTATGGAGCTCAACGGTATTAATTATGATGATGACAATGATAATGGTGATGATAATGGTGATGATAATGATGATAATGATGATGATGATGATGATGATGATGATGATGATGATGATGATGATGATGATGATGATGATGATGATGATGATGATGATGATGATGATGATGATGATGATGATGATGATGATGATGATGATGATGATTGATGAACCTATCAAAAACTATTAGCCATTGTTTAAATCATAATCCAGTATTCACTGTTACAGATTAGTTTACAAAATAACCCAATATTGACACTCGTCTACTATTTTAGACATGTACTTCTTGAAGTACTGTCTCACTTGGCGTAGTTGACATGTTGATTACAGACAGAACCTCAACTCTGTAACTTGGTATCTAGGGCTTTTCTAGGTTGATTACAGACTGAGCCTCATCTCTGTAACTTGGTCTTTTGGGCTTTTCTATGTTAATTACTGACTGAACCCCATCATTGTAGCTTGGTCTCTAGGGATTTTCTAGGTTGATTACTGAGTGAACCCCATCATTGTAGCTTGGTCTCTATGGCTTTTCTAGGTTGATTACTGATTGGACCTCAACTATGTGGCTAGTCTATAGGGCTGTTGTGGCCGGGATGGGATAATCCGTTGGGTTTGGTATCTTCAAGTAAGATTTTATTTTTACTAGCTTAGGGTTCCCATTCGTCCCGTTTTTCCCGGGACAGTCCCGTTTTTTGATAAAATGTCCCGGTGTCCCGAATTTATTCCAAATGTCCCGCTTTTTAAGGGGCCTTCCTGAAAAAAAAATCTTTGGGAACGGATTTTATTCCGTGTTTTAGAAGTGTTACTTTATCAATATCCGGTTACAGTGGACCCTCGGTTTGAATCTCGAACAAAAATTCGAAAGTCGACCAAAACAGTGTTCAGTGAGCATCTACCAAATGATTTATTGCGTATTAGCATTATTATACAGTATTTTTATCGTTTTTCATCCGCATAATGCAGAAACGTAAGTGCAGTATAAATGATAACATTACAAAAGAATTTCCCTTCGTTATGAAAATGTGGAATGTACTTTATGCAGCTCTAAATTTTGCATTTCACATGGTGGTCGGTCAGACGTAGTCACCCACGTGAAAACGAAAAAACTTAAAGGTGCAGTTGAAAGTAAGGCTTCCAACAGCAGTATAAGTCATTTCTTAAATGCGAAAACCCAGAGTGAAAAGGAAATGGAAAAACAGTTAGCATTGGCAGCACAAGAAGCAACCTTCGCTTATCACACGGCGGTGCATAACCACAGTTTTAAGTCCATGAACTGCACAACAGCCATCGTGAAAAAACTTTTCAACGATAAAGTGGAAGTTGTGTTAGTTAATGTGTGTATTTTTATACCAGTATCTTATTTTCTGGTAATATGCGCCGTGTTTGGTGCTTAAAGAATTTATTATTATTATTATTATTATCTTATTTTACCAGTATCTTTTTATCTTATTTTATTTTTAGAAAGGTGATCTATCAGACTGTAATAACTGGCGTGGTATATCTCTATTATCAGTACCTGGAAAATTATTATGTTGCATGATGTTAGAAAGACTTAAATTGCATGCTGACGAAAAGATCAGAGAAGAACAAGCGGGTTTCAGGCCGAAACGATCATGTATTGATCAAATATTCACACTAAGAACAAATAATGGGAATACAGAATGGTTTACAGTAGAAACAGGTGTGAAACAAGGCTGTATTATGTCACCACTACTTTTTGGAATAGCTATTGATTGGGTTATGAGAAACTATACCCACAATGAACAATTAGGTATAAAATGGACAAATGGAAAATTCCTGGGAAACCTGGATTTCGCAGATGATTTAGCATTCTTAAGTTCAACACCCAGACAATCCCAAGAAGCAGTAAATAATTTGTGTCATCTCTCGGTTAAAATAGGTCTCCAAATAAATGCCTCTAAAACTAAAGCTATGAACTTTTCTAACGAGACCTTTGATATCATCTTGAACGGGGAAAAACTACAGAAAGTTGAAAGTTTCAATTATTTAGGCAGTAAAATGACTCAGGATGGTGACACAACAAGAGAAATCTATACTAGAATTGCTTTGGCAGCTAGCGCCTTCAATAGATTATCTAACATTTGGAAATTACGATCATTGAATATACATACCAAGCTTCGTCTGTTTAATTCAAATGTTATCTCAGTGTTAACATACGGTTGTGAGAGTTGGAAAATAACAAAATCATTGGAGAAAAAGCTGAATACATTCGAGAACAAATGTCTTAGAAAACGCATGAACATCAGTTGGAAAGAATTCAAGACTAATCGACAAATAAGAGAAGACTCTAGGCAGAAATATGTCTCCGACTATATAAGGAAAAGACGATGGGCATATATCGGTCATGTCCTACGAATGCAAAACAACAGAATACCACTACAGGCGCTCACTTGGGTTCCTGGGGGTAAGAGGAAAAAGGGAAGACCAAAAGAAACACTCAGAAGAACAATAATAAGAGAAGGAAGAACGTTGGGCCTAAATAATGTGCAAGAGCTAAGAGGAGTGGCGTCACAACGAACAACCTGGAGAGCACTGGTTTCTGCCTTATGCGCCGTGTTTGGTGCTAAAAGAATTTATTATTATTATTATTATTATCTTATTTTAAGTGCAACATATAATAAATTTATTTGTGCTTTACCTTAATTTTTAACATGTCCCGTTTTTTTACAAAATGTCCCGGGTTTTTTAGGTAAAAATTTGGAAATGTCCCGGTTTTTAAACAAAACATTATGGGAACCCTATACTAGCTATATCGCCAGAGATATGAATTTCTTGAAGAGATGGATTCCAGGTTCTTTTTTATGACTTTTACCTGGCAATAGCAACAGCCCAATAGAGTCCTCCTTTATTTGTTCTAGTACCACTTTCTTTTCCACAAATATAATTTTTAAGGACTCCACATTTAATCTTTGAATATGACAGACTCTTGGGTTGATAATCCAATTAATAAAATGATTTATTCAACAATCCAACTTGAACATAGTAGAACATCATGTATAACGATTTGTTCAATGTATTGTAGTCGTAGTATTTTCCTAGTGCCTATTTGATAGCTGGGGGAAAACGAAATCTGTCAATAAACTTATTCCATCAACTAAATGCTGCGGAGCGAAAAGGTACTAACCTTCTGCGTATCGCAGATATATATCACAGTCTTGATAGAGAACTAAGCTCTAAACTTGTCTGGTTTTATAATGGAATATGGCGTCACCAAAAGTCAGTTCTGTCTTTGTTGATAATCAAATTCTAACTGACTTCTTCCGTTTGTAATTGGACTCTGAACTAGTATTGTCGGTAACGTACATCGAAAACTGTGATGTCACATAGTAACTACAAGGTTACTATGTTCTGACTACGTTTCTGTGTACCAAGCTACTCTGTGTATTTATAAGCATAGTATGTCCTGTTACACTGTTCTATCTTGATTACTGATTGAACCTCGTCTCTGTGGTCTCTGGGGATTTTATTACTTGTTTACTAATTGAACTACATCTCTGTAGCCTCTAGCAATTATCTTGCTAGATGAAAATGATCTTCATGAAAATGTTTATTCATAATCTTCGTGTACCTTTCCCTTAAAAGATGACCAACGTTCCAAATAATTAGAACACATAACTAGACAAGAACTAATATATATCTTCTTGTGATGTTGTTTTAGCCGAGGTGATAATGAAGACCCAAAGATTAAGACGGAGTGAAGGTCTTAAAGGTGGTTACAGCCGTACCCAAATACCAGACACATTTGATGACCGGCTGTTTAAGCATTTTCCAACGTCCATCGTAAACTTGTACAGAAGAGTTGATAATTTTGAAGGTATAAAGATTGATTTTCAGAACAGATCAAATGGCGTGACACATTTAAGGTGAACAATAATATATCTCAGCATTTTCTGGCTCTTGTATTGAAGGTACATTCTGATGACCTACATTTGGAAAATCTCTGGATGTTTCCTTCTTATTTAAACATTGATGTCTTCTTTCTTGTTTTATCTTCAACTTTTTCTTCAATTAAACTTTTCATCACAGTTATATGCCTTTTCATATTTATTCTCCAAATGATATTTTCCCGTTTCATTTCTTGTTTTCCTAGTATCACTTAGTTTGTTTTCTTCTCTTTCTATGAAAAGCGCCCTATTTTTCACATCTCAAGGATCTGAATTATTTCATCTCATTGCGTGTTCAGTTAACATGTTTTCCACCATACAATAATGAAGGGTATATTAATCAAGTAACTCTTATTTTTAATTATTTTTATGTTAGCGATTTGGATGTCAATATTGGTCTTATGTTGTTGAATGTACTTTTTTGTATGTTTTATTCTGTTTTGGACTTTATAATCTTTACTTATGAAAATAATGTCATGCTGTATGCAAATCAAGAAGTTAAAAATAAACTAATACAATTTTAATATCGCTTTACAATAGAGAAAGAAATTCAAGTCGCAACCACGTGGCTGATGTTCCGTGTTTCAGGATATTTTCAAAAAAATCTTCTTTTTCTTCTGCAATAAGGTGGTTGGTCATGCAAGATCTACAAGTCTGTCAGGGCCGTCTTAACATCATTGTAGGCCCTGGGCACAGCAATGCACTGGGTCCCTACCAGCCCTACCCACCCACGGAAATAAAAATGTAAACGGTCAATAAAATTAAACCTATAGTTTATAATTTAATGGTACTTTCAACAAAAATGTTGTCAACTTACCCACGTCATGTTTGATTTGAATCCCAGGCCTTTCCACCGAGAGATCGAGTAATTATCCACTCTGCCAAGAGATGTCTTTTGAACAATATGGCAGCATCCCAGCATGGGGCCCCTAGAATCGTGGGGCCCCTGGGCACTGCCCAGTGTGCCGATGCCTTAAGACGGCACTGAGGTCTGTCGCAAGGACGAAGTCCTTAATCTTCTCAAGGTCCATGCGGCAGTCCTCATAACTTCTGCCCCAGCTCTGCTCAGTCTGGCCATGTCTTAGATCGTTGGTCAGGACAGCTTTGAAGAATCTATTCAGGGATCTGGAATCCAGTCCTACGTGGACATCCATTTGTGTGAGACACCCACACCCTGGGACGATAACGGTATCCTAATAACTTGCAGTCGCCAGTTGTCGGTCATTTCCTTGGAGGAAACATAGAAGGACTTCATAAAAATACGTCTCCGCCTCACACTTTGCAATGGGATGGTCAGGAGCAGTTAACAAACATGAACCTGAGAATATGAACATGACAACAATCAATACATCTTCCATCTTTTTTTTATGGAATGGGAGCCACCAATCGTGAAGCCTCACCGCAGGAAGCCTCACCGCAGGAAGCCTTACCGCAGTGTGACGTGTAATGGAAAAAAGAGTCTACAGTATAATCTGACAGCTTATTGCAACTTATAGCTGCCCTCTGATTTGCTAGGTAAACAGGCATATATACCAACTGTCTATTTCTGCAACGTACCATTTTGTCCCGTCTTCTTTTCTTTTAACACGAGCTAACGAAATATTTACAAACTTCGTGACCTGTCAGTCATAACAGGGAAGCAAATCAGGCTGTGTTTACCTCGTCCCCTCACGCGAGCATCTGTCAATCATAATAGTTCTCAGACAGGCAAGCACGTGGGAGAGACAAAAACACAGACCCTTTTGAAGTTTCGTACTCAGGGGAAGTTAGAAACCCCTGTGCTCTTTGATCTTCAGAAGCGGGCATTCTACAAGGGAACCCCTTAGCCGAACAGAAAGTCTTTTGATGCCGGTCGAAAACTCCCGACGAGAAACCTCATCGACCGGCCGCAAGTCTTTTATCTTGATACGCCTAGCTTCTGAATTTTAGGTTTCACCGGGACGCGAAATTAACAACATTAGAGATCAGAGAAATTCAATGATATATATACTGTCGCTTTTTTAACACCATTTTCAGTCAGAATTTGGAAGCATTCAAACGCGCAGCCGTAAACTATTTCCTTGTTTGGATTTGTTATTAGTGTTTCGTGGAGATTTCATTTCTGAATTTTCTGGTAAATAGGATAATAGTGCTAATGATTTAAGAAGTGATAGCTTTTACATTTATTCTTCACTAGTGAAACGAGTGAAATAAAGTAACGCGTAGCGATTTCATACCAGATATTCTATTAAAATGTTAAATCACGCCACCCGCATACCTTAGACCGTAATGATGTTAACAGTATAGGCAGACGCGACACTTAATCTCTACAGGAGAGAGATAAACCCGACGGTTTAGCTGACTGGACTTATAGGCAATAAAGCGACTGATAGGGGGAGTCTAGATTACACGTTATATTTAATTTGTGCATATTTGTCATTATAGTGTCTATTATTTTTAATACCATACGACGAACTAACAGAAGCCGAAAATTTAATAGCTATTTAATGACAAGCGATCATTGTTTAGGTAGCGCGTATGGAGAGATTAAATAATAATTAACATTGAACGCTAAACACCGGCACGAGCAAGGGCGCGCGAATTAACATAATTCAGTCCGACCGAACTCAGCGCCAGCGGCGTCTGCAAACGTGTAGGCGTAAGGAAACACCGTGTGCCTTTTAATTTTAATCAGGACTGATGGAGTGGAGAAGAGATCGTCTTGTCCCCGTCGGTGTGTAGATGTAGGATTAGCATATTTTTATATAAATGTTTCTTGTATTCTTCGCAGACCTGATCACAAGCGCGGCCAGCGGTCTTTTTCTTTTCGGATTTGTTATTTCTCCTTTTCTTGGTTTGTGTGTCACTGATTTCATTTGTAAACGGGCACTCGCCAGAGAGTATTGGAGGACAATAAATTTTTAACACTGGACTTACCAAACCCAGATTTATATTTTTACCAGCCACAGCAGTGAACATTATTTTATCCCGACTCCTGACAGTCATAAGTCAAGCGGAGTATACCTCTCTAAATACCTACGCTGCGCAGAATCGGCGCTTTTAACACAGTGTTGGCCGATAGAAGAACCATCATCATCATATGAACATTATTTTTAGCAACCAGATATTTCCCAATACTGGAAGTATTTTTCCGTTAAAGAGTGAACCTCAAGAACTCTCACAGTTTTAACTATTTGTAATAACTCTTCTAGGAGAAGCACCATATTAGGCGTTCACCTCATTAACTAATTTCTGGGGATGGACTGGTGCCAGTTTGGATCTGCGACAACTGGGGTCACAAAATATTAAGTGAAAATAGATAATATATTCATGGACTAATTCTATTACCAAGAGATATTACAGACCTACCATACCAGGCAATTAGGTAAGAGTGTGAGAGTGGCCACTGCTTGAAAGAGTGTGCGAGTATTTTCTTGTTTGCCGGAAAACTATCCATATATCTGATTTGTCTAAAAGTTTGTTTATTTTACTGGGTCTCATATAGTACCACTACTGTTCATTCTGTAATATAGTGCTAACCTTCAACCTTTGGGTTAATAATTTTTGGGTTTTTTTTTTCTCCATTCGGGGAGGGTACACTTTTTCTGCTTTATTTCATATGCATGTAAATGACTCTTTGATCTTTTCCTTCAGATATTTTGATGTTGTCGAGTTTAAATTATAATAAACTACAAAGAAACTTACCTTTGTGTGTTGGTCAGACCCATACCCATTTATCCGTAGTTTTTCACGTTTGTGTGTCTTGTTGTCACATAGCTGTGTGGGTGTAGAGAAACTTATCTTTTCTTGATAGGAAGGTAAAAGGTGTCTTGCAATAAAGTACAGTCGTACGGATAGGCTGGAGGAGACAACCTAATCACTCCAGAGACATATCGTTTCCCTCAATCTACCACCTGTGAAAAATCTATTTTCTATACCTTCTCGCGTATCTGTTGACATCCACTCTACTCAGACGGGCCAAATAACACAATTAACCTTCCGTACGACACGCAGGAAGCCTCACCACAGGAAGCCTCACCACAAGAAGCTTCACCACAGGAAGCCTCACCACAAGAAGCTTCACCACAGGAAGCCTCACCACAGGAAGCCTCACCACAGGAAGCCTCACCGCAAGAAGCCTCACCACAGGAAGCCTCACCACAGGAAGCCTCACCACAGGAAGCCTCACCACAGGAAGCCTGCGCCAAATCCTTGACATACTTTACTGTGGCAGCTACTGTAACACTTTATTTTACTCTGTGAAATTGTCAGCCTCACGCACAACCTTACTGTGGTCGCCTCTTACGCCATCATTTGTTGTAACAAGATGCTAGTTTTCCTTAGTCTTCTAATTCCCCCGGGGGAGGGGGGGACAAAACAATACATCTGAGATTAGAGAAAATGAAGATGACTAGGAAATATCCTCACACAACAATAAAACAATATAACAAGAAATGTCCTTCAAAGGAACCCTCAGAGGAACAGAAGTGTAGGGAGGAC
This sequence comes from Oreohelix idahoensis, assembly GCA_024509875.1. NCBI lineage: Eukaryota > Metazoa > Mollusca > Gastropoda > Stylommatophora > Oreohelicidae > Oreohelix > Oreohelix idahoensis. The sequence goes on from JAMPIV010006031.1 coordinate 175,916, forward strand.
AAAGGACCAGAATTGATAAATGGTATCGAAGGATAACAAGGCATCTTTAGTCTCATGTGCGGAACTGAAGAAAGCAGGGCTCAAAAGAAACTAGGAGCAAGCAACTTCTTCTCCTTCTTCTTTGTCTTTCAGCTCCAGAAGAAGCATAGGCCTTATTCAAATTCATGACAAGTTCTCCTGTTCTGTTTCTATACGCTCAAAATCTTACTATGTCTTCTTTATCCGTGTTATGTCAATCTCTAGTTCTGTTTCTATACGCTCAAAATCTTACTATGTCTTCTTTATCCGTGTTATGTCAATCTCTTGTTTTGTTTCTATACGCTCAAAATCTTACTATGTCTTCTTTATCCGTGTTATGCCAATCTCTTGTTCTGTTTCTATACGCTCAAAATCTTACTGTCTTCTTTATCCGTGTTATGTCAATCTCTTGTTTTGTTTCTATACGCTCAAAATCTTACTATGTCTTCTTTATCCGTGTTATGTCAATCTCTAGTTCTGTTTCTATACGCTCAAAGTCTTACTATGTCTTCTTTATACCTGTTATGTCAATCTCCTGCTCTGTTTCTATACGCTCAAAGTCTTACTATGTCTTCTTTATCCCTGTTATGTCAATCTCTTGTTCTCTTCTCCGAATGTTTGTCAGTCTCTCACTACATCTCGTACCTGGAGAGTTGAGAACAACAAGGACTACGTTATGTTCCACGGGCTACTGAGAACAACAAGGACTACGTTATGTTCCACGGGCTACTGAGAACAACAAGGACTACGTTATGTTCCACGGGCTACTGAGAACAACAAGGACTACGTTATGTTCCACGGGCTACTGAGAACAACAAGGACTACGTTATGTTCCACGGGCTACTGAGAATAAAATGCACGTATGATAAAGATGGTAATGGTAACATTGATAACCATGTTGCAGAACAAAATAAACGGTATAGCTTAAAGATCCAACAGTAAGATAAAGGTAAAAGACACATAAAAAGGTAAATGACAGGAAAACAACAGTTAACAGACAGGAAGACAAAAGTTAAAAAACAGAAAGACAAAAGTTAACAAACAGGAAGACAAAAGATAAAAGACAGGAAGACAAAAATTAAAACACAAGAAAACAAGATAAAAGACAGGAAAACAAAAGATAAAAACAGGAAGACAAAAGTTAAAAGACAGGAAGACAAAAGTTAAAAGACAGAAAGACTAAAGGTAAATTACAGGAAGACTAAGGGTAAAATGCAGGAAGACACAGGGTAAAATAAGAGAAGACAAACGGTAAAATAATAGACTAAAGGTAAATTACAAGAAGACTACTGTAAAGTTGGAAAGACAAATGAAAAAGTGAGATATGATGATGCGTCTTGCTTGGTATGCCTGTAAAGTGCTAATTCGTTATTTCCCCGTTATTTCCAACAGAGTTGTCCTACTACGTCTACAAGCCCTGGGAGGACCCTAAGAATATCACGGCCAATTACGCGGCACTATCAGATGTTAGTAAACTATTTCCTCAGCCACTAGGCAGGCACACTTGGTTATATTTGTTTTCGTTAAAACATTGAAGTTATAACATTATGATCGCTAGCCCGTATTATAACCCATACCCTACATATAACTATCATTAAATTATCATCCACAAGATTATCATTATTATAATTAGATTATCAGCCACAAGATTATCATTTTTATGGGTAAATTATCATCCACAAGATTATCATTATTATAATTAGATTATCATCCACAAGATAATCATCATTATTATTATCATCGAGAAGGAAACCATTATCCTCATCATCTTCAATGAAAAATATCATCCTTATTATTATCCCCAAAATAGTCACCTTACACATCATAATAACCATCGTTTATCACCAAAATAGTCACCTTACACATCATAATAACCATCGTTTATCACCAAAATCATTATTCGTACTTATTATTATCTACAACATAATCACTATCCATATTGTAATTGCCAACATAGTCACCAACGTATTATCGACATCAGTATTACAGTTGACATTCAAAAATCCGGCCATCGATAATCCGGTTCCTTCAGTTTTCCGGAATGGATTTCGGAGCGCATTTTTTAATTTACCTCGTTGGCGCGCCACTGTTTTCTGAAGCAGTTTATGTTTTGATGGAGCTGTTGGGTCTTGCTTGCACGTGTTAACAGGCATTCCTGCTCATTCCTTCTCATTTTATCATTTATTTGCTGCTGTTAAGCCCCATTATGGATTCAGCAAATAAAAGAAGTGGTGTAAAACGTAAACATCGTGTATTGTCGATCGCAGATAAAGTGTACAGGTAGTCATTTTCTGTTAAATATATACAGAATATATAACCATAAAAAATCCGGCATTTTCAAAAATCCGGCACTCCTCAGGTCCGGAGGTTGCCGGATTTTTGAATGTATACTGTATCCGTATTATCATCTACAACTTCGTCATCATTCTCACTATACATTTATTCATTCATTCATTGCTCGTTTTCCTTTTTCACTCCCTATGGAGCATGGGGGTCACACGTACAGCTGGTCCCCATGTGGGGGGAGCATGGGGATCACACGTACAGCTGGTCCCCATGTTGGGGGAGCATGGGGGTCACACGTACAGCTGGTCCCCATGTGGGGGAGCATGGGGGTCACACGTACAGCTGGTCCCCATGTGGGGGAGCATGGGGGTCACACGTACAGCTGGTCCCCACGTGGGGGAGCATGGGGGTCACACGTGCAGCTGGTCCCCGTGTGGGGGAGCATGGGAGTCACACGTACAGCTGGTCCCCATATGGGGGTCACACGTACAGCTGGTCCCCATGTGGGGGAGCATGGGGTCACACGTACAGCTGGTCCCCATGTGGGGGAGCATGGGGTCACACGTACAGCTGGTCCCCATGTGGGGGAGCATGGCGGTCACACGTACAGCTGGTCCCCATATGGGGGAGCATGGAGGTCACAGGTACAGCTGTGGGAAGCCTGCACTCAAGTATTTATTTGATCTTGCTGTGTTGGTTTCTGTATAAATTATCAGTAAATAAAAAAAAAAACAAATATTTAAAAAAAAAAACTGGGCAGGACTGGGATAAATAGCCAGCAGTCAACGTATAATTGAAATTCCTTATTTTACTAATTGTCTAAATGAAATGTGCCTGTAAAGAACGATGAATATATCCCGCCATGTTTTCGAGAAAATACGGATAAGGCGCGTAATGCAGCGTCCAAACTATGTTGAACAACCAATTAATATAACACGCAGGCCGTTCAATTTTTTTCATAGTGCATTGACCATTACCCATAAGACATGATAAGTTTGTCTACAACACGCGCGTGTGTGTGTGTGTTTGTAGTTTTAAAGATTTCATTCATACTAGATCTCAAAGGACCAACGGGCTGATCACCCGTTTGCCAGTCACTTCGATTACGGAAACAACAGCAAATGGATTGATTTGCCGTTGCCCTAAAGACGCCAATAGGCGTGATGGGAAACAATGGCAAAGAAAACCTATCTGCTGTTGCCCTAAGACGCCACTAGGCGTAATGGCCACTGACTGCTTTGACGGTCGGTGGCTAAGGACAGAAGAAGAAGAAGAAGATCTCAAAGGGCAAAGCCAGAACAGAAGTCGAGTTCTCCGAGTGATCATCTGCTAATGTGTGTTGGAGTCAAAATTCTTCTTGTCGTTTCTCGTGAGCCAATTTCATAAGTCGAACTGAATGTTTACTGTCTGTCACGTGATTCAGAGTTTCTATTTTCATGTTATCTTCATATTGTCCCTTGTTCTCTTTAATGGAGCATGGGGCAACAACTGTAGCTGGTCCACTTCCAGGAATCTTGCATCAAAGACTTCATTTGTTCTTGTAGCGGTGATTTTCTGTAGCAATTTGTTTTGTTGTTGTTGTTGTTTAATTAGAGCTACTGAGCTTCTCGCTCTTTTGCAGCCAATATTAAGTTGAAGCCTCCTTTGTATTTTCTACACTGTAGATCTAGGCTTTTCCTGTGGCTTTTCTGCCATTCCGAAACGTGTTGAGTTTAAGTCATGAGCTCCAGTTTCTCCAGCCTGGCATGCACTTAAAAGATCATCCCATCTGGTCTCAAGCTAGGAGAAAGATGCGTGTGGCATTTCGTGCATTCCGTGCATTCCCTGCCATCCAAGGGGGCTCTCCAACTATGCAGAGCGAAAATACTGTGCTCTGGTTCTATGCTCTCCCAAGGAAGTGTCACGGCCTGCACATAGACACTTCTCACCTCCCCTTGCCGATCACTGGGTCCATAGTGAGATCCTCTTGCATGCTGTCAACCAGCTCAAATCCAAAGAGTTACTTCTGGGGCTCAAGTGACTCTTCCGAGCTTAGTGTGCAATACTGGGTTCTCAACTTATTTCACCACAGATGGAATCCTTAGAAGTGTGTGGATGATTTCAAGAGTCAGTGAGGATGCAATTAGCCTCACAGACAGAGGTTCACTTACACATATGTATATTATAGCATTGTGCATAGCTCGTGGTCATATAAGGATGACTCCAGATATGCCTCCATACATGGCAATTTGTTTTACATAATAACGCTGCCAGCCCTATGGAGAAGCAGATATTAATTGCCTCTGATGACATACCTGACGTAGCAGTCGGCCAATTCATTCTGTGTCGCCTCAGAGAATCCATGAACGACATACATAGGGCTTGTCTGTGTAATGCTCTAACAATACAGTACAGGATCCGAGATTAGTAAAATATGACGTGCAGACTTTTTAATGTTTGCCACTTTCAATCGTGCTACTAACAAATATCACGTGCTTTTGTTAATTTGCTATTTAAAAGAGATTATACAGCACTGTTTTTTAACGATGAAACAGTTGTAAGAAACGGTTAAAATAATAACTTAACACTTTTTTCTTATTACTTACTTAGCCATTCCTGTTCTACTATGAGGTGTAGAGGTTTGGAAGAGAGAGGGCCGTACTACTCTATCGGAATTTTTTTTTTCTTATTCTAACCGCAAAATGTCCATCTCTGAGCAAAATTCGGATAAGCAGAATTTCGGATAAGTAGAATTTCGAATAAGTAGAATTTCGGATAAGTAAAATTTCGGATAAGTAGAATTTCGGATAAGTAGAATTTCGGATAAGTAAAATTTCGGATAAGTAGAATTTCGGATAAGTAAAATTTCGGATAAGTAGAATTTCGGATAAGTAGAAGCATTTTAGATGGTCCCGTGGACTTCTGCTTATTCGAACTGCACTGTAAATGACATCTACGGTGTCACTGAAAAAAATCACTCCCTATTTTTAACCTTGTATGTCAGTACTTATATCTACTGGTTATATAAGAAACAAATGGCAAAATAAGCAACAATAACTGCCCTTTGATTAATAATTGTTATTATATTTTTTTCCTGAAAGCAAATAGAATTTAAGATGGCAAACAAGCTGACGTTACAAGTGACAGCAAAAATTGATGCCTGATATGAGGTCATGTGTTGAACAGGCCAAATCTCGCGTTAAGCTGTAAAGTTTTGTTTTGTTTTAAGGGCTATCTTCATTGCACATGACAACTCCATCAGTGCTCCGATCTCCTCCCTTACATCTCACAAGGAGGATCTTAGCACAGTGCACGAACTCCGTAGCATCGACGAGAATCCCAACGTGTGTATATAAGAATCACACATTCTGTAAATATATTTGGTGGGTAGGTTTCTAATTTTAAAATTATGGCCTACTCTTTACGATTTCCAGCTGTCGTGGGATTTTTAACTTGCGCAACTTGTACACGAAAACCTCCTAAATTTTTTTGCCGTATCCGAGAAGGCTAGGCTTTCTATCTCACTACTCGTGAGACTAGGGGGAGTATGACATCATTATGACCACTGGTTCTGAAAAAAAATTCCATAAATTATATTTCCTTTACTGGGAATCGAACACGGTACCTGTAGAATTCAAGGCGGACGCCATACTTCTTAGTCACTCTGACCTTATAAGCTGTAAAATTAATGTGAAATTCTTTGTTACATTAACATTCACATTAACATTAAGCCGTTACGTTAATGTGAGATAGGACTTCATGTCATAAAATATGTTAGTTCTCTTTATTATAACGTCTGTTTTATATAAATTAGTTGGACAGGAGTGAAGACAGAACTATTTAAACATACGAAGTGAATGTTAAATCCTTCTGTATTCTCTACAGCTGGCAGGAGACTTAACATTCACAGTCCCAACCATCCAGACAGCCGACTACTTCAGCACTAGCAACAGTACTCGTTTGTATCTCTACAGATTTGAGCACAGGTCCAACAGATCCATGTATCCTGGCTGGATGGGTATCTACTACTTCTTTTATAATCTACACTACTATCCCAGTCACCTGTCTGTATATGTTGTTGTTTTGTCCTTGCTTTCGTGATACCATTTGTCGTGGTACTGATAGTTGCCAGTTTGCACAATTAATTGAAAGAACAAAATAAAGAAGCAGACCCAATTGAAATGTGAATATAAAGAATGGCTGACTATCATGGAAACTTGCTATACAATTGGCTACCAGAAAACTGGTGAAAATATATGTAGAAGTAAAAAACAATATACTTGCAAAAAAACAAAAACAAAACACAAAATACAGGGTGTTCATAAAAGATTGTACCCTTTTCAAAAAATTTATTTTTACCTACTTGACCAGTGTGTTGAGAGACATGTAACAATTACCGGTTGCAACTCAACTGCGAAAGTTTCACTTGAAATACCCGCTGCGCGCATTCGCACTTTTTTTAGTCTTTGTAAGGTATGCTTAAAAACTTGCAGAGATTATCTTACTTTTGTGACAGAAAGCATCCTCGTACCACGTCATGGGGCCGAGAATAAATTTTTTGAAAAGGGTACAATCTTTTATGGACACCCTGTAGAGGTAATGAATGGAAACAATAATGTATATGACCATCTAAATCTGCTAGCTTTATAGACTTGACAAGTTCTGTTTCTAGAATTTTCATACTATAATCTATCTATCTATCTATCTATCTATCTATCTATCTATCTATCTATCTATCTATCTATCTATCTATCTATCTATCTATCTATCTATCTACCTATCTATCTATCTATCTTTCTCTCTTTCTCTCTTTCTCTCTGTCTGTCTGTCTCTCTCTCTCTGTCTGTCTCTCTTTCTCTCTGTCTCTCTCTCTGTCTGTCTGTCTCTATTTCTGTCTGTCTCTCTTTCTCTCTGTCTGTCTCTCTTTCTTCTGTGTCTTTCTCTCTTTCTCTCTGTCTGTCTCTCTTTCTCCCTGTCTGTCTCTCTTTCTCTCTGTCTCTCTTTCTCTCTCTCATCGCTCTCTCTCCCTCTCTCGCTCTCTCTCCCTCTCTCTTTCTCTCTGTCTGTCTCTCTTTCTTCTGTCTGTCTGTCTCTCTTTCTCTCTGTCTCTCTTTCTCTCTCTCATCGCTCAGTCTCCCTCTCTCCCTCTCTCTTTCTCTCAGCCGTGTGATTAATTAAAATAAGAGTAAGTGATAATAAGAACAAATAATGTAATATTCATCAATTGTATCTCGGTGACTCATCTTGATTACACATAAGGAATCATCTAATCTAATCATCTTGATTACACATAAGGAATCATCTAATCTAATCATCTTGATTACACATAAGGAATCATCTAATCTAATCATCTTGATTACACATAAGGAATCATCTAATCTAATCATCTTGATTACACATAAGGAATCATCTAATCAAATCATCTTGATTACACATAAGGAATCATCTAATCTAATCATTTTGATTACACATGAGGAATCATCTAATCTAAATCTAATCATCATTGATAATCATCATAAGGAATCATCTAATCTAATCATCTTGATTACACATAAGGAATCATCTAATCTAATCATCTTGATTACACATAAGGAATCATCTAATCTAATCATCTTGATTACACATAAGGAATCATCTAATCTAATCATCTTGATTACACATAAGGAATCATCTAATCTAATCATCTTGATTACACATAAGGAATCATCTAATCTAATCATCTTGATTACACATAAGGAATCATCTAATCTAATCATCTTGATTACACATAAGGAATCATCTAATCTAATCATCTTGATTGCACATAAGGAATCATCTAATCTAATCATCTTGATTACACATAAGGAATCATCTAATCTAATCATCTTGATTACACATAAGGAATCATCTAATCTAATCATCTTGATTACACATAAGGAATCATCTAATCTAATCATCTTGATTACACATAAGGAATCATCTAATCTAATCATCTTGATGAGGCTGTTTTAATCCAACCTATTCTGTAAGCGTTCTTTTTTGTTCAGAGCTTGAGGTGGGAAACCGAGTGCAGGCCCCCGTGGGCACGTGGCCCGATTTGATCAAATCGGTTAAATCGGCCAAAGGCCGGACCTGTCTGGACAGAACTAAGATTGCAAAGAAAACAAAACTGAAGTGATCAAATCTGACAAATAAAATATTTGAGCACCATGTTGTTCCTATTGATCTTTGAGGGTACAAAGAAAGAACACAGTTACTGTTCCCTGGTGCAGTGTCGGAAAAGACAACTCATAAAAGACAACTAATGAAAGACAACTAATAACAGACAACTAATAACAGACAACTAATAAAAGACAACTAATAAAAGACAACTAATAACAGACAACTAATAAAAGACAACTAATAAAAGACAAAATACCCTTTTTTAAATATAAAGATTATTATTATCGGCACTCAAAAAACACACATATGTATGTGTGAGAAGTTACTGTGATTTTATTTTCAACGGGCCCCATTCTTCTTCTATATGTAAGTATTTGCGTTCATTTAGGAGTTACTGGGGGGTTTTAATTTCAATTCGCCCCAGTCTTTTTTTTTTCTCTGTAAACTAATTGCGTTCCATTATGTCATTAGGCATGAGTTCATAATTATTAGGCTGGGTAAAATTTTTCAGACGTTAGAAACACCTACCCGGGTTAAATGTAGGGATGGGGGCAGAATCACGACCCAGGTACGCAGAACCAACGCAGAACCAATCAAATTTATTCTGGTAACTAGAACGGTCAGTAGTATTATCTAACGTGACGCAATAAGTAGCGCGCGAGCAAAATATACAACACATAAGGAAGGCTGTTTACGATATCATTGGCTGAGGTCAGTAGGTCGGCAGAAAGCGGTTCCAGAGAGAGAGAGAGAGACGCCACGCGATGACTCATAGCGTGGGTGTTGCATCAATTTTTTCTAGGAAGTGGTTGGGGAGCCTGCATTAAGACAATGCTAAACTTCTATAAATCATTTATTAGGGGCAAACTTGACTATGCCAGTGTTGTCTATTCATCAGCCGCCCCAAGCAATAAGAAAAAACTAGACATAGTCCAAAACCAGGCACTGTCAATAATAGCAGATGCCTCAAAGAGAACATCAGCAGAGGCAGTAGAAGTAGCACTAGGCATTATACCCCTGGAGCTAAGGAGAAAAGAGCTGAGATTCAGCTACTGGGCAAGAGTGGCAAAAGATCCAACTCACCCAGCACAAAAAACCTTTGATAGGGGTAACAAGTACATAGGCCACATACCACTAATCCATAATAGATACCCGTCAGGGTGGAAAACAATGGATGAAGTGGATCAACACCCAAACCTATTTAATATGATAAACAGTAGTGCTCAGTATAAAGCAAAGATCCCACCATGGGAACTAAAAGTGCCAGAAACTGACTCCCACCTATCAAAGATCATAAGCAAATCTAACGACATAATCTCAGCAAAAATTAAAGCACTAGAGTACATATAACGGTATATAAATAATAGCCTAACTATATATACAGATGGGTCAAAAGATGAAGAAGGACAATTAGGAGCAGGAACAACAATACCAAAATTAAAAATTTATAAAAGATACAAAGTAACAGGTAATACATCCATCTTGACAGCAGATTTAGTGGCAGTCCTAAAAGCTCTAGAAATAGCTGCAGAAAACCCACCAAATAAAGTAACCATTCTTATAGATTCCCGTTCACCAGTACTAGCTATCAGAAACAGAAATGAATGTAGCAGGCCAGATATTATAGAGGAAATACTACAGGTCAATACATATCTGCACACTATAGGATGCAGTGTAACACTAACATGGATACCATCACATGTGGGGATAGCAGGAAATGAGCTTGCAGACAAAGAAGCCAAAGGGGGAAGAACTAGCTATAACAAAATTGAAGTAGGCTTAGGGAAGTTTGAAATTAAGAGCTTAATTGCTCAAGCAATAACTAAAGAGTGGATAACAGCATGGGACCAAAGTAAAAAAGCAAGACACTCATATAAAATCCTGAAAAAAACCAAGCAAAAAATGTCAGATAAAAGATGAACTAAAAATACCAATTAATAAAAAATTGCTGAGGCTCAAGCTTGGAACTGGATATTTCATGATAGAGGAACCCATGTGCGAAGAGTGTCAAGAACCAAACTCTATTAGACACTTTCTGGTGGACTGCAAAAAATATGACCAGCAGAGGCAAAACATTAAGACATACTGTAGTAACCACAAGGTAGAAATGAGTGTAGAAAATCTCATAGGCACTAAGACCCCATCAGAAATACAAAAGTTAATAAAACACTTTATTACAAAAACAAAAGCTAACATATAAAACATAAATAAACAAGGATGCAAGCCAGTAGTCTACATTGGTGAAAGACACCCCCCAGATAAATACGGATTGACCAAAAACCCTCCAGTGAAACATAAAAACATATCAGTTTAGACAATATCATACTTGTGGTAATAAAACGACATTGAACTATAACAACAAAATTTAAAAAAAAACCCTACTAGAGATAATATAGTATAAATTAAATACTAACAAAAGCATATTACAATAAATGAAACACGTCCTGATATAACCAACAGCTCCATGTGTAAGGTAGACGGTTGAAAGGGAAGTGCTACTAAGAAAAGTAGCAAACACCTAAAAAATAAAATAAAAAATTAGCGGGTGTCCAAACTGTCAAGGCTTTGGCCATACACAAGATGTGTGTAAAAGAGCAACAAGGTGTAGCTTCTGTGCGGGAGCACACAGACATGCGGACTGTACAATGGCTAAAGAGGACAACAATTATAAACTAGAAAACAAAAACAGAAAATGCGCAAACTGCCAGGGTAATCACAGTGCCAGGTTTCAGAGGTGCCCAATCTACCAAGAGACAAAATACATATTAAAAGAATCACTAGTAACAAACACACCATTCTGGCAACAACAAAAAAAGAAAGACAGAAAACAAAAATCCACCTCCAAAACTCCAAAGAAAGCATCATTAAGAAACAAATAAAACAAATAACCAGTGAAGTGAAAGACATAAAGGAAAAAATCCAGAAAGAAGATAAAATTAAAACACTCATAAACAGTAAAGAAGATGACAACACAGAAGAGACAGAACATAACCTCATCCAAGCCAGACAGATACTAGAAGAAATAAAAACAGCACAACAGGCAATAGAAAGAGACCTCAAAAAAATAGCAGAGATAAAAGAAGCTAATGAAGAAATCATTTTAAAAATGGAGATAGAAAGAGCTATTTTGACGGACGAAAAAAGACAAGAGAATAAAATGATACAAAATCAGGACAACAAAGAAAATATGGAAGAAAAAAATAAGGAAACAGTCGAACTACTCGTACCATACCTCGTAGAAAGAGTTCGGTGTAAAATGGTTACTTGGAATGATGAGTTTGTGGAGAACATGAGAGATAGTGAGCAAAACCAAAATAAGTAGATCCCTTATCAAAGAACCTAATAAACACTATAACATAACTAAGCTATCCGTACTAAATGGGGACCAAAGACTCTAGAGCTATCAAATTAGTTCAGTGGAACTGTAGGGGTGCCAGGAAGAACCTGATGTCTCTTATGGGACAGTATAAGGAGGCAAAACCCATCTTTGCAATACAAGAAACCCTCCTGAACTCCAAACAGAAACTGAACTACCAAGGATATAAGATACTTAGAAATGATAGACCGGAGGGAAGAGGAGGGGGCCATACTAAATGATGGCTCAGTGACAAGGGTTAACCCATGCAATAATGGAGTAGATACAGCAATAGACATACGTATTATAACACCAAACCTAGCCTCTGCTAAATGGGAAGTACTGAATGACTCCAGCTCAGACCACTTACACATAGAAATAAACCTAAATGACAAATACAGAACTAGTCCAAGAAGCTCGAAACCTACATTCAACTTCCAAAAAGCAAACTGGGAGTCCTTCCAATTGGAACTAAGTAAACTAAGCATAGAACAAATTGAATCTAACAGTGTAGATATATTTGCAGAAAAACTAACAAATGAGATTTTTAAAATAGCAATAAAATATATACCAAAAGGAATATGCCTGATCACTTAAAACCAACACAAAAAGGTAAAGATAGGAAAAGAAATAAAGATAAAAATCCAGTACCTGGTGGACAGATAGATGCTCAGAACAACTGAAATTGAGGGAAAGGGCCCTGATAAAGTATAGAAAAACCAAAACTGAAGAGAATTACACAAACTATAAAAAAAATAAGAAATGAAACAAATAAAATAATATTCGGAGCTAAAGAAAAGAGTTGGAGAACATTTTGTCAAACATTAAACCATAGATCGCAAGTAACTACAGTTTGGAGAAAACTAAAAGCAATTAAAGGAGGAAACAACAAGAAATTTAAAATCCCAACAATTAAAATACCAGAGAGAGCTGAAACAGATAGAGAAATAGCCAACATACTAGCTAAATACTTCTATCAGGTTAGTTCAATAGACAGTCTAGATAAGGCAGAAATAAGCAGGCGAAAAACACTGTTAGAAAAATTAACAGAAGAAAACACGGACACCACACAGGACGCTAATTATTTACATGCAGATATTACAGTAGATGAAATAGAAAGAGCTTTAGCAGGAAAAACCAATACCACCTCTGGGCAAGACATTCTGGGCTTTGAAATCCTCAAAAAGGTACCAAATACAACTCTAAGGGTGATTGCATACCTCTACAACAAAATCTGGCACACGGGAAAAATACCATGTTCATGGAAGACAGCAGTAGTCATCCCCATACTAAAGCCAGATAAGGAAACACATGATGTCGGCTCATACAGGCCAATATCGTTAACATCGTACCTAGAAAAAATTCTAGAAACAACAGTCAACAGCAGACTAAAATTTCACCTAGAAAAGCATAATTTGTGCAGTCCAACCCAGGCAGGCTTTAGAAGCCATCATAGTACAATAGAGCAACTATTGAGGCTGGAATATGATGTTAAAAGTAGCAAACACCTATTTAAAAAAAAAAAATTAGCGGGTGTCTCCTAAGAAATTAGCTCAGCGAGTTAGCAGTTGCTCAGCGAGAGAAATTCGGTAATTGGGTATGTCCATAACTTATTAGCGAGTAGATAGTTTCTGTAAGATCTTAGCACGTTAAAGTAAAGTTTTCTTCTGGGAGTTAAATTAAATTTATTAGAGACTAGTACCATCAATTGCTATCTTATAATAAAACTAGAAGTTGTGCCTATAACTTTCTGTGCATAAGTAGCAGTATCTATGATTTTTGTAACGGCTTTTGAGATATTAACTGTGTGGGGATAAGTGCTAAGATAAACGGGTGCTCTGTAATATGTAATAGGCGGTCTGTGAAAACCCGCATGGTTGATTTTGATAATTGGTAGTGTATATACGCAGGTATGGTTGGGTATTTAATTGTGTGTTAATTAAGCTTGTAGTCAGGAGACAGGGGTGAAGTGAATTTTATATTACATAGATGGTGTAGTAGCAGTGTGTTTAATATTGTGTTAATTGATAGCCTTCCCGGATCAGTCCGTAAGAAGTAGGGCCGGGGAATTATACCTGGGGATTTTAGCTTGCAGTGAATGCAATTGTTGTGACAAGCCTAGCAAGCCTAGCACAAAAGATTCAGGTCAGCCCGTATCTGGGGTTGTTCTACCAGACAGATATTTACGTTAATGTGGGGGAAGAGATAGGAGGGGACGGTAGATTAGTCTGACCCTTGGGTAGAAATATTTGTTTATCGATGGTGCGTAGTTTGGGTAGGGGAGATGTATTAATTTAAGGGGACAGAGGGGAGTAGAGGAATATAAAGTGTTTATGTGTTAGGGTTGAGAATATTTTGAATTTGTTGTATAGTCGTTGTTATTTTTTTTGTTTTACAGCATTTTCACGGCACAGTTATGTAAAACTGTCCTACTTACCACGGTAATTTGCCTTCTCAGGTGCCTAAGGCTCGAGGCATCGCCAGAGGTGAAGAGAACTGGTGACGCGGTAATACCGGCGCCCAGTACGTCTGCACCAGTAAAAGAAAGAAGTTCTCATGCAGTGAAGCACATTCTTCAGCGGGAACGGGTTTTCTTAAAATCCGGAGCTCTTAGCTCGTTATAACACACCAAATAGGCGCGTGGCCTGGTGTTGTTGTTTTATACGGCCATAATAAAGCCGTTTGTCCTAAGCCCGAAGAGGTTAACGGGGCAGTGGAAAGAAGTTTTCATCAGCTGTGAAGCATCTACATCCCAAGTCCAGTAAATCGTTATTAATACCAAAGTCATCAGCAGCAGTAGTCAAGAAAGGAGAGAGGGTCATCATTCCTTTTCAGAAAGCTAATGAGAGGAGGAGCGTAATGGAGACGCCACTCAGCAGGAGTCGGTAGTGTCAGAGAGACACTGAGCAGAAGCAGAGGAGAGAGAGAGAAGTTATAGATAGACATAGTTAGAGGACAGCCTCTGAGTTAGCACTGAAAAAGTCCGTTAGTGGATCCGTGCTTGTGGTACAGTGGTTAGCTGTGTAGGACATCAGATACCGGTAGTGCATTCAGATTTGTGTAGACATTTAGGTATACATCTGCAGCAGGACAGTGGGTTAGATTTAATAATAATAATAGGATAGTTAGGAGTGGTGGCTCTTAAGTTAGAGACCCCACCAAGTAGATGTTGTTTAATCCTTGAATTTCTTCCATGCAGGTTGAAAGAGAGGGTGAAATTGTTGGTTTATAGTGTCTGTCATTTTAATTGTTCTGTTTCAGGTTTGTGCGACCTCGCACGTTATTTATTTTGCTGTGTTATTGATTTTGTTGTTTAATAAACTATAAAATGTACACTGGATCAGTTTCTCTATAACTATACTTTACTTATATGCTTGTCTGTATAGTTGTGTCTGTGGACTTTAGTGAAACCTTATCTCCTTTATGGTAGTCAGAGGTGGTGAGACAGCAGTTAGGAATTACGTCACAAGTGGCGAGGGAGAGTCAATCTAGATTCTCACCCTCGAAGGAATAAGTCTCATCTTTCCACATTCACTGTCATTTCTCATACAAAATCTATCTTCTCAGACTTTCTCATACTAGTGTCTTGTCTATATACTCAGACAAACTCTAAAACTTAAATCCACTTCGTGACAGTATGCGGTAAAATAGAGGAACATTAGTTGTACGATTATTGCAAAGATCATTTGAGCAAACTGGCCTTTCTGGTTAGGTTGTTTTGGATTAGGAATAATGTTCACTCTCATCTGTGCGTGTGCGCGCGCGCACACAGGCTATCAAATCAGCACACACACAAAACTACATTCAAATACGATAATAATGAAACAAAAACAGTTATCCACTGGAAAATACATACACTCAATTTAGAGTGCATATGTTTTTGTCGCTGGGAAAAAAGTTGTACGACTTAGAGTGAACATTAGCTAGTTAACCCGTGTAGGTCCCGGGGGTCTCTGATGAGACAAAGAAAGAATAGAATTGCTGTACCCTCACTCATGTCGTACAATGCGATAAATATGGATTTTAGCATAAGTCTGGCAACCTCACCATGTAAAACAAATTGTTACAGACATCACCGCTGCTGCAGTGTTTGCAAGCTTCCTGCAAGGGGACCAATGGAAGTGGTTGTTCCAAGTTCTATTAGGAGCGAACAGAAAAATTATAATAGTGACTAGCTAGGACCTGCACAGGACTTGACGAAAGACACTGTAAGTCAGACGGACCTACACAGGACTTGACGACAAACACTGGAAGTCAGAGGGCCTACACATGACTTGATGAAAGACACTGGAAGTCAGATGGACCTACACAGGACTTGACGACAAACACTGGAAGTCAGAGGGCCTACACATGACTTGACGAAAGACACTGGAAGTCAGATGGACCTACACAGGACTTGACGACAAACACTGGAAGTCAGAGGGCCTACACATGACTTGACGAAAGACACTGGAAGTCAGATGCCGACACCTCAGTCGATGAAGACAAATTCTTCAACACGGAACGAAAGGGAGTGAACTAATAAATTGAGATCTGAACCCATGATTCCACTTGCCAACACCTTCTGGCAAAACATTAACATTAATTTAATCTTACCAACCTACCACACAATCAACTAATCGTGATATTAGCTACAAATGCAATGATTTTTTTTTTTTGGTCTTTTCCAGGAGTTCCGCATGGCGAAGACCTCTTCTACCTATTTGGGTGTCCAGTTGAAGGACATCAAGTCAGAAACTATACCAGCTTAGATAGAATGGTCAGCCTAACTTTAATAGACATCTGGTCTAACTTCGTTAAACATGGGTAAGTTATGAATGACACGGTAGTGGAAGAAGCACTACTACAAGATGTAGAGTTATTCGTATAGTTTGGCAGCAGTTTGAACATAGATACCTTCGCAGCAGTGTAGACATAGATACCTTAGCAGCAGTGAAGACATAGATACCGTGGCAGAAGTGTAGACATAGGTACCTTGGCAGCAGTGTAGACATAATCAGACGGACAGACAATGGTATCAAAGTCAGAATACAAAGGCTAGAGGAGCTTTCAATGCATTAGGAAACACATGGAGATCAATAGAAGGTCCAACACAAAAATCCGAATGTTCAATGCAACTGTCAAGTCAGTTTTATTGTATGGTTCTGAAAAATGAAGAACAACCAAAACAAAACAACAACCAAAAGGCTACAGACGTTCAAAGGATGGGTGGTTGCGTAAAATAGAAGGATTAAAGTGATATAGCACGATGACCAGTGTAGAACTGGTGACAAGAACCAGACATGAATGTACGTGCCAGTGTGGAACAGGTGACAAGAACCAGACATGAATGTACGTGCCAGTGTGGAACAGGTGACAAGAACCAGACATGAATGTACGTGCCAGTGTGGAACAGGTGACAAGAACCATACATGAATGTACGTGCCAGTGTGGAACAGGTGACAAGAACCAGACATGAATGTACGTGCCAGTGTGGAACATGTGACAAGAACCAGACATGAATGTACGTGTCAGTGTAGAACAGGTGACAAGAACCAGACATGAATGTACGTGCCAGTGGAACAAGACATGAGAAAAAGATGCTGGAGATTGAAGGCCTTGCGTCTATGGATGTGAAGAGTGATAAATGAAGTCACGTGTCACATAACGGATTGGTGCGTCCCCGTCTTCTCTCTTTCACTAGTTCTAGAATTAACGTGCTCAGCCAAAGCAGCATTGTTTTCGCTTATCTGAATATCTTGTGAACACTCCCTTGTGATAGCAGTGTCATTACTCTTCTATTTACAAATCTGCCAAGAGTAATCTTGTGCGAAGGTAGATACCTTTGAAGCCCATATTAGATACTGTCGAGTTTTGGCCACTGTTGGACCACTACTGCAAAGCAAGGCAGGCAATGCCGTCACATCATGAAACGTTAAAACCTACTTTTAAAGTCACTTTCGTCATGGAACTTTTAACCTTGTTCCATTCATTTGTTCATTACTTTTGAGCTTCCAGTGGAGCATAGACCTTCATCAGATATACGCCAAGCCTTTCCGTCCTGTGTCATCCGTTCAAGGTCTTTCAATGTCTCTATTTCCCGCCTTAATATCTAGGTCTAATGCCCTTCTGCATATATGTTGAATTTTTTTTTTTTTTTTTTTTTTATCTCCCTCTATTTCTGTTTCTCTAGGGATTCAAGAACAAAGATTATCCTGTAATGCTATCGACTTGTTTTTTTTTTTTTCTTTAATTTGTGCCCTATCAAACACTTGCATCTTCTCCTCGCATGTTATTCCGCTCGTTTTTGTTGAGCTCTTTCCATTAGTTCCACAATTGTGATCTTGTCGTACCATTTACATCTTTGTTATACACAAGCACACCTTACAGTAGAAGAGGAACGAACGAACTTTATTTTCAAAGGTTTGAGAATTGGGCACACACGCCCGTCTGACATTCTGCCCTTCCTTTCTCTCACCTTTCATACTGAATTCATTCATTCTCACATGCATTTTACACATGAATTTCAAGGAATTCAATGTTGTAAAGTAAAATGATATATAGCACACTCATATTAACATTAATTACTTATAAGCATGACATAACATATGTTGACAAGTAAAAACATCGTCATTAGAACCTACAGTTGATATTATAAGAAAAGAAAAGATAATCCAATTGGGTGGGGGGGGGGGGCATTACTCATAAAGTAATCAAAAAGTCTGTGATTGTAAGAATAGGGACTGAGGTTGTTTCTTAGGTTATGTGGAAGACAAATTCAAAGATGAGCAGCGGAGTAGGCTAAGCTTTTCTTGAATAAGTCAAGCTTGGGCACTTGAAATTTGATAAAGCGTTGAACGATTAAGTAAGGTTTTTTTTTTTTTTTTTTTAAATACAATTTTGCCTCGTTTTGGCGAGGCGCGTCCCGTTCAACCTAATCGGTTATATTAGGGCGCATCTCCAAATATAAAAGACTCTTAGGTCTGATTTATACAAATTTTTGATTTGCTTCTACTGACATTTCAATAAGATTAAGTAAGTTAAACACAAGCACCAATTTATAGAAATCTGTATGTTTCTGGTTGGCTTCTACTTCTTCTTTGTATATGTATGTACATGTTTCCCAATGGTTTCACATTCGTAAAACAGGACGCTGGTTCGATTCATTAATATTAATTTTCTTGCGTTTGCGCGTGTATTGTGTTGTTTCTCGTGAGTAATTTTTAAGCACTATCATGTGTTATCCTCCATGAGTTATCTGTAAACTCAGCCATGAGCTATCTCCCATCAGTTATCTATAGCACATTCATGTGTTATCTCCCATTAGTTATTTATAAGCACCGTCACAAGCTCAACATGTGTTATCTTATATCAGTTTATCTGTAAGCACAATCTAGTGTTATCTTCTATCAGTTATTTATGCGTTATCCCCCATCAGTTATCTATAGCACATTCATGAGTAATCTCCCATTAGTTATTTACAAGCACAATCATAAGCTCAACCATGAGTTATCTTCCATCAGTTATCTGTAAGCACAATCATGTGTTATCCTATCAGTTATTTATACGAACAGTTATACGTTGTCCCCCATCAATTATCTATGAGCACATTCATTTAATATCTCCCATCAGTCATTCTTAATCATGCGTTATCTCCTATCAGTCATCAACAACCAAGTGTTATCTCCCATCAGATATCTATAATCACAATCATTTAGAGAACCAGCGTATAACGTTTCAGTTTTGAACAAAACATTTTCTTCCAGTCGGCCATCCCTCAGCCATGAAAATTCCAGTCTTCACGCCTACGGAGAGGACAAAAGTTATATTCGCATCTCCAGCAACGAAACGGATGTTGTCATTAGCAATGGGCGGCGCATGCGTGCTCGTTTCGTGGCTTTCTGGAATCATCTAGTGCCTTATATGGAAAAAAGATCACGAGATGCGCCAGACGTGTCCAATCAGCACATCGTCACGTGGATTCTAGCAGCTTGCCTCGGTGTAACCTTGGCTGTCAGCGTAGCTGTAATTCTGTGCTTGTATCACAAAGGAAGGTCACAAAAATTGATGTTCGAACATTCTAGAAAGACAGAATGTGGCGTTATGCTACCATGAAATGTATTTTAGCTTATTTCTTGTGACTAGAGGCGAATATTGTCACTCGTTGTTAGACTGTGGTACATGTTAAATTAGCATGCACGCAATACCTCATGTTTTGTATATGTTTTGTAAGTCTTTGTTTTACTTGATGTACTTATTAATATTTAGCTTTGAATCGTATTCATTATGATGTGCACGGCTGTTTGCGAGCGATCTTTTAGTTTTCTCTGACCGCGCTATTTATAGCTATCGTGACAGAGGTCACGTGGTCAACTTCCTAACGAGAAAAAAATGTGGCGATGTTTACTTTTGATAGGGCTTAATTAATGCTTTTAGGCTACTTTATTATTATAAATACCGGCTTTAATTTTGTGTAAAGCTAGACTAGAAATGTTAGAGTAAATTTTAGAACAAGAACAAACATTTTATCACAATTAAAACAGAAGATATAATAGTCTGAAATAGTGTAAAATTTCCTTTTTTTTATATTTTGTTATGGTTTGTTTTTAATGCAATTTACACTAAAACGATCACAATCAACATGCATAACAAATTACAGAAATCAAAAGTAGAAAACCTGCAGAAAATGAATATCATAGTTTTGTTTTGGTTTCATGCGTCAAACATTAATTATTGAAACATCAAATTGCAAGTCCACATTTATTACCTCAAAATAACACACCCAATTGTCCCCAAAACATGAGAGCTAATAATTATCTCAATCATACATGACGATGGTCATGTAAAAATGAGTATGGTCATGAGTAAAACGAAATGTTCAATTTAATAAATAAATAGGTGTATTTAATAAATACACCTATTAAATGATTTCCACACTCTGTTAATTCTGTCACTATCACGCAACTGCCATAATTTGCTCTAGCCACAAAATTTCGCTCAATTATCATTCACACTTCCTTGTTTTTTAATAGGAGGAATCTGTACATTCACAGATGGAGAAATTTGTAACAAATGAGTTTCCATTATAAATTTTAATTGTGAAGTTATATTTTTAATACCGTCTTTCAATTTTGAAATAGTGGAATGTACATATTCTCCTCTCATGTGCCTGCTGCAGGTCTAGTGAGTCAGTTGATGTTCCAACAATATGTTTCCTAACAGTGTGGAGAAATTGAGATCGCTTACGTTTTGTTGGCGTTCTGGTGACTGATGTTTCTCTTCTATGTTTAATTAGTTTTTGTAGTACAATAGGCTGTCCTCTGGATTTGCATTTTATGATATTATTTTTTTGCTGTTTCTAGTTTTTTTCTAACAATGGATGTAAATAGGGTTTCTTCCTCTTGTGTTAGTGGTTGTGAAGGTGACTTAGCAAGTAACTGTTGTACTGTGATGTCGCTTTTGAAGACAGGCGAGGTGGATGTACTTGTCGTATGTATAACTGACTTGGTAGGTGTAGATGTGGCAACAAAAACTGGCATGCTAGGGTGAGTAGTGTTATCCACCTCCAAATGAATAATGGTATCGCCTTTAATGTGAGCTGACACATCAACCTCCAGCTGAAAAATATCAGTAGTGTGGGCAGGCACATCAACCTCCTGCTGTACAGAGCTATCCTGACTACAGCTAACTGACTGACTACAACTAACTGACTGACAACAACTAATTGACTGACTACAACTAACTGACTGACTACAACTAACTGACTGACTAGACATGGAGGGGTCAGAAAGAACATCACAGGGGATAGAGCAGCTTTTTGTTTTTAAAACACCAAAAGATGTCTTTGCAAAATAATTGCACAGTTGACATTCACTTATAGTTAAATTATGGTCATAGTCTTTCCAGATGTGCTGACTGTTTTCTGATAGTAACTTGGCTGTTTCAAGACACTTCTCATTATGCCTCCTTTTTGCGTTTTGTATTGGTAAGTAACACTTCCTACAAAATATAGTCGAATGCTCTGTCGGTTTATCATCTGATACGTTAATTCCAAACACAAAGAACAGATCACTAACGTAATTCGAACAGTTCAGTGCATTCCGTTTTGAACTTTTTGTTTGGAAAGTTAATGCTCTCTTGCCACAGGCTCTGCACAGTGCACTGGCACAATTCGTATGATGCAACAAAGTATGTTCCATTTCGTTGTTATGTAGTATAGTTTACTTGTGTATGTATAAAGATAATGGAATATTTGGGAGTATCACGTCTAACACAACGCTGTAGAATGCTTTATCTGTGAATGAAAGAAGATATACAAACAGTTACTTAGAATTCTTTGGCAGCCGTCTTGTGCACAGGATTGTCTTCCAAAGAACACTAATGGAACAGTCCTTATCTCACACACAATAAAAAAAACGACATTCATATTATAAATACAAGATTAACAAGACTTGAAAGATAGATCAAAGTATGTGGAAGTAATCTATCTATAGCTTTACATGTTTTCTGACGCTTATATACGTAGCTAAATATCTTATTTTTTTTACAACCTTATTTAAGATTTGCTAGTATCAGGAATGCGTTTACAGTGATTTAAATGTTATAAAATCTGGTGACAATATGCTTGTTCTTGTAATGCCAAACTCACAAAACTGACTACCACACATTCTCAAGATATGAAACCAAAAAAAAAAAAACTATGTAGAAATAATCTTTAGCTTCCCTTCGAGTAGTTTTTATAATTATAAACTCATATGAATGGGCCGATTTTTAGATATTACATTAATAAATAGATTACTTCTGTTATGAATTTCCTCAAATGATGACGCTGTTTACAAAAGTCTGTAACTCCGTCAAATATAATTTCAAACAAATAAAAATGCAATCAAAAATGGAACACAGAATAAAGTTATATTACACAAAAGAATTTTAGCGCTATGATTATCCAGAACGAGTGTGTAATGATTTATATATTAACGATTTTACACACACATCAGCTGACTTTCCCCGCCAAACCTCTCAGTCGTCTTTTACGGTGCACATGAAGATTTATTACCCGGTGTCAGAAGTCCGGTCACTGAAACTAAAAGAGCGCTCTGGTATATGGCACAAACAGCCGTGTGTGAATCTTGTATACCACATATTGTATATAACATCAGTACCGTACGAAAAAGATGAGAATAAGTCAAAACAAATTTTTAAGAAAAACAAATGATTACGGTGTAATTTTTTTATAGAAGTGTTACCTCATTGTAACGCGGCCCCATGCAAATTACACAGGGTCCGTCGGCTATATTTGGGCGCATGTCCAAATATAAAAGACACTGTGGTCTAGAGATGTCAATGTGTGTGTGTATATGTGTGTGTGTGTTGTGTGTGTGTGTACTTAGGAAGTAGTGTAAAGACATGAACCGGAAATGTGCCCGTTGGAAGTAGGTGAGAAGAAAAGACCCCTGGCGATGGATAGAACACAAACTGAGGAAACTTGCGGATAGTATTACAAGGCAGTCCTGATTCTAGAATCCCCATGACATGAGAGGTAGAGTGAGGTTTTTTTTTTTTAAAAAGTACAAGGAGAATAGAACTGGATGCAGAAATGAAAGACGTGAAGAAGACATAGAAAGAGCTTGACGGATGGCACAGTGCAGGTTGACTTGGAATGTATTTGTTGAATATCTATGCTCCTAGGGGAGCCGAATGGTAATGATGATGATGGTGTGTCACGGATTGCCTCCCCTTAGCTCTGCAGTAGTGGTCCACCAGTGGCCAAAAACGCAAGCGTTATCTAAAATGGGTAGTCAAATGTGCCTACCTTCGCACAAGATTACTTTTGGCAGAGTTTTAGATAGAAGGGTAAAGACGCGTCTATCCCCAGGGTGTTTCCACAAGGTAATTCTGAAGTCAAGAACAATGCGGCATTGACTGAGCAATTGTTAACTTATATCTGATCCGTCGCCTTTTGTGAAGAATTAAGCAATGGTTTTAGCCCGTACAAGCCCCCAGCGAAATTCCTTTACAAGAATTAGCTCTATTTATGTAAATATATCTCTAAATGTATGAATATATATTAATAGACTCTAGTTCATACATATGATTTCACGCTTATAATAACTGAATCATCTATGATTGTTATGCTTTAACATAACATGTAACAAATTTAATAATCAATTAGTTTTAACAAGTTCAAAAGAGTGATGAAATGATGGTGAATTTTAGATGAAAATAAAATTTCTCTTCATCGAGATTTGGTTTGAGAATTTAAATTAAAATTAATATTTTAATGTCCATTTGCTGGTGCCTTTTAGTTAGCCCTTAGCTTGTATCAGCGAGTCCTGCAGCCTTGGTTTTGTCAATTCTTTTGTGATGATGACACTTCACAGTCTGATAGCTTTGTTCTACGAACCGTCTGATAGCTTAGTACCACGATCTTTTAGAAAAAAATAAAACAAATTCCTCTGCTAAGTACATTTGTGGGCTGCAAATTAACAGGCGCATTGTCTCGGTGTCCACCCACCAATGTTATTCTCTCGGAAGAATTATATTCTTGAGTATACACAGCGTAACTCAGGGAAGACGATTTGAAATAACAAATATTCTTCTGGGTATTAAACTGGGAAAATATGTGCTTGGACAGCGCAAAATCAATGATTTGTCTGAATTAAAATTAGGAAGGTACATATATCTCATAAAATGATACGATACATTGAGGCACATGTGAGGTAATCATCACTCATCACTGCTCCAGTCGGAGTCTAGGGTCACCTCTGTTATCGGTTCTCTGTACAACTTGCAAGAAGCGATCACAAGCGCTTGCTGCAGTGGATTATGAATATACTATTTTCAAAGGTTGAGGTTGCCAGCCTCATACATAACCACTTAGCAAGAAAAACATGTCAAATTCACATTGGTAAAATAAATGTTTACACTTACCCTAAAGTAACTTTTGGGAACACAATCTCCTTGCACAGTTTAGAATGGACGTAGCACTTTATTGGATGTTTCGAATCACTTGGCCTGAAAATTTTATAATTCCTCTTATGACGGGTGTTCTGCGAATCACTTGGTCTGGGAAATGTTAGTAGTCCTCTTGTGACTGGTGTTCTGCGAATCACTTGGCCTGGGAAACTTTAGTAATTCCTCTTATGACGGGTGTTCTGATTCCTTAGGTCTCCAGTTTTTGTATTTAAAATGCGGGTTTACTTTTAAGTTTTAAATTTGCTCAAATAATTTCGGTCTATCACTTATAATCTTGGAATTCGTTGTCCGATCCTTCTCTGGCTTCTGGGAGTTGCTAATTTAACCTTGCGATGCAGCCTGATTTGTGACTTCCAATTTCACTAGATTATATCTCTCATCCTCTGTTCAAATCCCAGATTGTGCTCCCGACCAATTTGCCAATGAGAACCATTGTGTATTCCGGCTCTCACTTTACACCAATCCAATCTCTTTTGCACTATGTGGGTAGGGGTGTTAAAATTAATATCCCTCCGCGTGTTTTAAAATATAACATTTTAAAATTCCATCGAGTGACCTCTTTCTAATAATGCTGTAATACTTCAGCCAACTCACAAACAAATCTATGAACTTATTTGATGTCCAGATGCTACCTTCCAATATTCTCTCTCCCAGACAGGTTATCTGTAACAATCTTGACACAGGGATGGTCCCGTGAAAACGATTTTCTCATTATCACCGGTGTTTTCGTGCCTCCGTCAGACGGATCTCTCAGACAGACAATGTGATTTCTTTTCATCGCTCGTACGAGACCACATTGTGTCAATAAAGAGTGTCTCTAATAAAGGTGGCGAGGCGACTCAACTGATAAACGTATTACCACTGACCGGTGTAATTAACCTCGATAATACCACAGTTCACCTGGCAAAACGTAAATACGTATGGGAGTGGTCACAGCAAAAAGAATGTAAGAGCAATAAATATGCCAAACAATAGGACGAGGAGTGAGAAAAATGAAGAAATGAAGTGGTACTGCCGGATTGGATGAGAGTTATAAAAAGTGCACGACTGATTTCGTTACATCGTCTAAACAAAAGACAGTAACAAACAGGAAGCACAGAGAAGTTAACAAAATAAATATGTTACAAGATCTAATGACACACGGCACAGTAACTTTGTTGTTAGCTCTTGCAAAATTGTGTTTTATTTTTCTTTTCACTCTTGTTTTTGTGTGTTCTTGTGACCGACGACAGGTTGTTCCCGAAACGCCTCGTGCTATTATTATATGTGACATGCGTCTAGCGTCTAAAATATTATTGTTATCATTGTATTCGAACACAGCCAAGTATCAGTTGATAAATAAGTCCAGAGAACTACTAGTGTACAGATACAGCACAATTTAATAAAACATTTCCACTTCTACAATTGCAGATCCACCCGTAATACAGGGATATAAAACCCATAAGTCCAAATGCACTGGGCTAACAACCTAAAAAAGGTAAAGGATCCCGTTACACGCCCATTGCGTCATATTAAGAATATGGTGTTAGGGCTAGTGTCACGTGAAAGATAATTTATTTTACCATCTTGTCCATAATTTGATTACTCCCTTAAATGTTCTGTTTTCCGAGACATTTTGTATTTTCGTTTCTTTCATATTCTACCTACATTTTTTCACCTTCTCAACCCCACCCGAGGTTGTTTACGCTGGCCAGCTGCGGTCAGCTAACGCTAGACGTAATGTTATCTAAACGCACCTGTTCGACCAGAGAAACATTTCTCGGGTCCGCTTTAAGTGTTAGAACGAGCCAAAGACGGTTTCTGTGAAAGAAACGGTTCGTTAGCGGCGGGTACCCTCTGTGGTCCCAACAGGGGAATTTCTCTGGTCGCTTTAAAACGTTTGATGACGAGCGGCTGGTACCCTTTGAGGCCCGGGTAACGAGGGTGATCTGTTTCAGGGGAAGATAACAATCGCGGTCAGTCTTTGGGTTTTCGCCCCTTAGACAAGATAGAGCATAATGTTATGCATTTCTCTACCTGGGGAACTTTCGCACGATTTCTTTTGTCTTACTCTAGAATACGTCTTTCGCCGAACTTCTGTAGAAATATGCAGGCCAGGTCCGGGGGGAGCGTCCCTTGTGATCTATAAGAGTAGACTGGTTTTAATAGACAAAGACATTCGTAAATTTTCCTGGCCCGTAGATGACCATCATGAGATAAGGCAAACTTTAACACAGTACTAGAATGTGTTTGCCTATGTTCTAGTCATTTTTCGGGTTTCAGGAAGACCGAATCGCTACAGCAGACTTCAGTCAGGCGAAGAAAGTCATATACTCTTCGATCTAGAGGGTTTCTGTATACATCTAGCAACGAATCGTCAACCCCGTTCCTGAATCAAAACCCCTTTTTTTGTCAACGCCAAGTTAAGCTCACGCAGTGCAACGGAGCCAACGCAAAATCTGGAATCGCCAAACGCAATAGTAGTTCTCTAATCGCCTATTGGATTACCAGCCAGAGCATTGCGGCTTCCAGAATATCAAAACCGCCCAGCATGCCTATAGCAGAATTCCATATCACCCGCCTTTTTTGTGCCTAAACGGGGCACTCAGCCAAGCCACAGTCAACCAGCCAAAACCGGATTTAAAGCCAATTCTAGCGCCGGATAAGCACGCCTTGGGATCAATTGTCCTCAAGTGACTTCGTCCCCTGGTTTATTTCTGGGTCTATGTAGAACTTCGCACGTATGAGCAGCCATCTATGGACAGAGTTCCAGCCCCACTCGCGCCAGTAGGGGGAGTCACCAACGATAGCGCCTATACAGTGATTTTATTCAGGTTAATTCCATCACCGATGGAGGATATATACGGAAAAACCACTTACTGTAGCTATTCCCCTTGGTCCCCGAAAGCGGACAGGCTGTCGCTAAGTTCATTCATTGGTCTGCAGGAGATAAACAGCGTCCCCCAGCCCACCTCGCGCCAGTAGGGGGGAGTCACCAATGATAGTACCAACAAGGACAGTTTTGTAGGCATAGTCCCTCACGAAGGATCTACAAGTAACACACTGTCCGGACTATTTCATCGGGTCCCCGAAAACGGACGGACTGCCACGCAGTTTATTCATTTTGGTAAACAGAAGGTAAATAGAGTCTTCCAGCCCACCTCGCGCCAGTAGGGAAGAATCACCAGTGATAGCGCCTATACAGTGATTTTATTCAGGTTAATTCCATCACCGATGGAGGATATATACGAAAAAACCACTTACTGGAGCTATTTCATATGGTCCCGAAAACGGACGGGCTGACACTCAGTTATTTCATCTCTCTGTGTTCTACAGGTTTTATGAATGGTGATCTGTGTGTGTGGTTGTTGGTGTATTTTTTCATATTTTGATCATTGATGATTATTGATGTAATTTTATGTTGTTGTGATGATATGCATTATTTTCATGCTTTTCTTCTTTAATAAAGTTTACACCTTTATTAATACGCTGTTCACGACCTTTCCATCCATATTTGTATTTTTAGCTCTTTACTAGAATCTCTATGTTTGATAAGAGAAAAGAGTGAGAGCAGGAGATGCTTAGACAGTAAAAGTGAGTTGAGGCCTGGAGAGAGAGATCCTTTGAATAAATCTTCTTCCAGGTTGTCTCAAGTCCATCTCCTATTTACACCTTATCTAAAGTGTAATCTATAACTCTGTCAGTCCACTATCCCTTGTCGATTTCACTACAGTTGTCCAACTCGACAAATACTCTACACTCTAACTCAACCACGACAAATGGTTTGGCTCGTCCAAGATTCTAGAACCCATCAGCCCACGACAAATGGGGTCTCGCCGCGGAATTTGAACTACATCTGCAGCAATCGCAACAGATGAGGTTGCAGTCTGGTAGGAATCTCTCACAAGATTCTATTCTGATTCTTAGAGTTTAGTGTTCGGCAGATTATAGGAATTTCTTTCCCCTAGACATATCGAACTATTTCTTTTGGAGGAAGTCGGAACAGCGTTTTTCTCCACAGCAATCATAAATATTTAGTTACATTTATTGTTCATGCTACACATGAGACAGCTGGTAAAGGTTGATGGTATCACTGCTGAGTTTTGGTTGACAAATCTGACGACTATCGTTGTAAAAGTCAGAAATTTTTTTTTTAAAGGGTTAATATTTTTTTCAGGAGTAGCTCTTTAATCTGAGATAAGAAGCTACAGATAGTCAGTTACTAGCTTGCATCTGTATTAAGGGAGGGTGTTCATTCGGATGATAGTAACCAATCCTCTCAATAGCTTAGTACTGACAGAACTGGGGTGAAGTGATAGTAATAAGTTTTACATCACTTACAGTTTTTGGAGTTTTTGGGTTTTTGCTTGTCGCAATCAGAGTAGCTACAAACTTTCTTGTTTTTTAAAGTTCCCAGGCTAGCCTAGATTTTATTGATTATTAAGTTAATCAGCACCTAGTGGACTAGGTAACTAAGATCTCTAGGTTCTATTCTTCTATAGTGTTTGCTCACCCTGATATAATGGCCGATCTAGATAAAGTGCATAGGATTGCCCTCGAGATAGCTAAGTACATGGAGTACAAGGATAGCGAAATCCAGCCCTTTCTAGAATTTGCAGTAAGCCTGCAGGATCAATACGAGGTAGACAATTGGTTTGACAGCCGTTTAATCTTAGCATGGTCCTGTAAACAAACTGGGGAGAGTGAAGCATTCACCCGACAGTGTGTAGAAGAAGTGATAGAAGATGAGAAGCAAATGGAAAAGCAAAGACAAGAACGGGACAAGAAATTGGAAATGGAGCAACAAGAACGAGACAAGCAATGGGAAATAGAGCGCCAAGAAAGGGACAGAGAAAGCCAAGAACGGAGCAGGCTACACCAAATCAGAATGAATGAACTGGATAGCCAAATTCGGAGGATGGGAACAGATACTAAAGGTAGTCACTCTAATTCCCCTTCTACTGTGCCCTTAACGGTCAACGCCCCTGCAAACCTTGCGCCCATGAAAGAAAACTTGCCTGCTAAAACCGAACCCCAACTCCAGAAAATTGACTTTCCTTTGGACTTGGATCCGAAGCCCAAACAAGGAAAGAATTTACGTCGGGATAGCAGACCTAAGGCCACGGGAAAAATTACGCAACGTTCCCAGGCATGGAAACTGCACAAAGGTGAGAGAGGTGCTAACAAGCATTGTAATAAGGATTGTTCCCGTCTGGCAAGCGGCGAACCCCGAGCCTCTCACGCTCCAGACCGAGCAACACCTAACCGACACGTGACGTCGAGAAAAGGGAGCCACACCCTATCACGTTATATTTCGCTAGATTACCGGCTAGACAGCGAAAAACCATATGCAAGGGCGTATCCCTCCAACGCAACGATCGTAGAAAGGAGGCGCCGCTCCTCTTATCACCCTGAGCTTAAAAGGGGCAAGAATAAGTCGCCTGCTAAAAGGGTTAAACTTTCCAAACCGTTCCAAGGAACTTTGGAAAAACCCACCGAGAGTTTTTTCTCGGGCACTTCGCGATCTAACGGGATCTCAAACCGTCCAGTCCTTTGCATGCAGACTGCGGAGCCTGTCAACCAGGAAGTGGATCTCGCATTGCAGGACAAAGTTCAACTGACGCCAGTAACTTCCTCAGGGGAGGGCAAAGTTGACGTTTATGGTGGACACAGGGTTCCAGGCGAAGGGATCCCTGGTATTCCATTTGAGTCTCTCACACTTCTCAGGGCAGAAGACAGTGAGAAAAGCTGCCTTACTACTGTACAAGGAGCCATTGTTGAGAGCCTTGGCTCACGTCATGCTAGTAATGGGAAAGCGACTCAACAAACTCTGCAACTCGCAGATATTACCTATCTGTCTTCACGGATAGAAGCTACGGAGATCTGTTATGATTTAGTAGAACTTCAGAATGCGATCGATTACTCTCTGCTTCAGGCAGCTGAGTTCTCTCATTCAAATCGCATTATTCCAGTGGTCTCAACCCCACTGATGGACAGCAAAGTAGTCGCCTCCGCCAGGCCATTACAGAGCAACTTGATCATTTCCGTTGACCAAGCCAGAGTTGTGACTGGCAAGGCAAGGAAAGCTCCAGACCCACCTTTAGACGGCACAGGTCTGAAGATTGATCAATGCTCCCACCGAAACAGGGGAGTAGGTGTGGAGAGGCAGAAGAAAAATGCTAGCATTTCTTCGGCCAACGAACGGTTTTATTTGCCAACTAGGGTTACACGCGCGCGAAAAATCCCTATACACTGCAGCTATAGAGGGTTATTCAAGGCCACGCCCGTGACAGGTAAATATATACATAAGCAGCCTGAGCCCAACAATGATTACACTGCACATAACAGGCGGATTATCTACGCAGTGGCCAGTGAGTTCAGGCGAGGCCGAAAACCACAACAGGTGCGGATAATTTTCCGGACCATAAACAGGCACAGCGAATTGCGGAAGCAAGGTCAGGTTCACACGGAAACGAAGGGCGTCAGCGCCGACTGGCCTTGCAAAATCCCATTCGCTGAACGTCTATTAGACAGAGGGAAGAAAAGAAATGAACTCGGAGCTAGTCATACAGTACTGACAGAAATTGGATACGATTTTGGTTATGATTATAGAAGGTTCTTACGACATGTAACGGACATCGATGGAAAAGATAAATTACTGTCATTTTTGTCCGTATTCCTCGAACTTTAAAAGGGGGGGCACTTGTCACGTGAAAGATAATTTATTTTACCATCTTGTCCATAATTTGATTACTCCCTTAAATGTTCTGTTTTCCGAGACATTTTGTATTTTCGTTTCTTTCATATTCTACCTACATTTTTTCACCTTCTCAACCCCACCCGAGGTTGTTTACGCTGGCTAGCTGCGGTCAGCTAACGCTAGACGTAATGTTATCTAAACGCACCTGTTCGACCAGAGAAACATTTCTCGGGTCCGCTTTAAGTGTTAGAACGAGCCAAAGACGGTTTCTGTGAAAGAAACGGTTCGTTAGCGGCGGGTACCCTCTGTGGTCCCAACAGGGGAATTTCTCTGGTCGCTTTAAAACGTTTGATGACGAGCGGCTGGTACCCTTTGAGGCCTGGGTAACGAGTGTGATCTGTTTCAGGGGAAGATAACAATCGCGGTCAGTCTTTGGGTTTTCGCCCCTTAGACAAGATAGAACTTCGATTACGGAAACAACAGCAAATGGATTGATTTGCCGTTGCCCTAAAGACGCCAATAGGCGTGATGGGAAACAATGGCAAAGAAAACCTATCTGCTGTTGCCCTAAGACGCCACTAGGCGTAATGGCAACTGACTGCTTTGACGGTCGGTGGCTAAGGACGGAAGAAGAAGAAGAAGAAGACAAGATAGAGCATAATGTTATGCATTTCTCTACCTGGGGAACTTTCGCACGATTTCTTTTGTCTTACTCTAGATTACGTCTTTCGCCGAACTTCTGTAGAAATATGCAGGCCAGGTCCGGGGGGAGCGTCCCTTGTGATCTATAAGAGTAGACTGGTTTTAATAGACAAAGACATTCGTAAATTTTCCTGGCCCGTAGATGACCATCATGAGATAAGGCAAACTTTAACACAGTACTAGAATGTGTTTGCCTATGTTCTAGTCATTTTTCGGGTTTCAGGAAGACCGAATCGCTACAGCAGACTTCAGTCAGGCGAAGAAAGTCATATACTCTTCGATCTAGAGGGTTTCTGTATACATCTAGCAACGAATCGTCAACCCCGTTCCTGAATCAAAACCCCTTTTTTTGTCAACGCCAAGTTAAGCTCACGCAGTGCAACGGAGCCAACGCAAAATCTGGAATCGCCAAACGCAGTAGTAGTTCTCTACTCGCCTATTGGATTACCAGCCAGAGCATTGCGGCTTCCAGAATATCAAAACCGCCCAGCATGCCTATAGCAGAATTCCATATCACCCGCCTTTTTTGTGCCTAAACGGGGCACTCAGCCAAGCCACAGTCAACCAGCCAAAACCGGATTTAAAGCCAATTCTAGCGCCGGATAAGCACGCCTTGGGATCAATTGTCCTCAAGTGACTTCGTCCCCTGGTTTATTTCTGGGTCTATGTAGAACTTCGCACGTATGAGCAGCCATCTATGGACAGAGTTCCAGCCCCACTCGCGCCAGTAGGGGGAGTCACCAACGATAGCGCCTATACAGTGATTTTATTCAGGTTAATTCCATCACCGATGGAGGATATATACGGAAAAACCACTTACTGTAGCTATTCCCCTTGGTCCCCGAAAGCGGACAGGCTGTCGCTAAGTTCATTCATTGGTCTGCAGGAGATAAACAGCGTCCCCCAGCCCACCTCGCGCCAGTAGGGGGGAGTCACCAATGATAGTACCAACAAGGACAGTTTTGTAGGCATAGTCCCTCACGAAGGATCTACAAGTAACACACTGTCCGGACTATTTCATCTGGTCCCCGAAAACGGACGGACTGCCACGCAGTTTATTCATTTTGGTAAACAGAAGGTAAATAGAGTCTTCCAGCCCACCTCGCGCCAGTAGGGAAGAATCACCAGTGATAGCGCCTATACAGTGATTTTATTCAGGTTAATTCCATCACCGATGGAGGATATATACGAAAAAACCACTTACTGGAGCTATTTCATATGGTCCCGAAAACGGACGGGCTGACACTCAGTTATTTCATCTCTCTGTGTTCTACAGGTTTTATGAATGGTGATCTGTGTGTGTGGTTGTTGGTGTATTTTTCATATTTTGATCATTGATGATTATTGATGTAATTTTATGTTGTTGTGATGATATGCATTATTTTCATGCTTTTCTTCTTTAATAAAGTTTACACCTTTATTAATACGCTGTTCACGACCTTTCCATCCATATTTGTATTTTTAGCTCTTTACTAGAATCTCTATGTTTGATAAGAGAAAAGAGTGAGAGCAGGAGATGCTTAGACAGTAAAAGTGAGTTGAGGCCTGGAGAGAGAGATCCTTTGAATAAATCTTCTTCCAGGTTGTCTCAAGTCCATCTCCTATTTACACCTTATCTAAAGTGTAATCTATAACTCTGTCAGTCCACTATCCCTTGTCGATTTCACTACAGTTGTCCAACTCGACAAATACTCTACACTCTAACTCAACCACGACAGCTAGGCCCATATTTTCTCGACCAACGGCACACTAGGGGTGATGTGGTCAGCATCACGCCGGCCGCCTTAATCTTTCCAGAATTGCTCTGGTACCCAATTCATGGAGGTAGATCGACCCAGGAGCCGTTTGTGGTCTAAAATATCCTACCTCAACTGGGGATCGAACCACAGAGCTAAGAAGCCAGTGCACTAACCACCACGCTACCGCGGCTCCCTAACAACCTAACTTTATCCGTTAAACTTCTCAGTCCATACAACGACGGGTAATAATACTCATTTATGTATCATATTTCATCTCAGTCCAAAGGTCGACTGGTAATAATAATTTTTCACTCATCATAATCCATAAGGTCTCAGCGGAGGCATGTAATCAACATCAATAGAACATATAGGATCAACAACTATTTAATGTCCAAATGGAATATTTGGGAATACGATCCAAGACACGACCATGCTGGTCCGCCACACAACGAATATCTCTCCCCCGTTGCCGTACACGACACCTTACGTCATAAAACTCGAGCGTAAATACGCACTTAGCAACATCCTTTTGAGCACCACAAAGTTCCAAAGTAATGAACGCGTGTTTTTTTTAATGGGTTTTAAATTGTGCTTTCAAGGTGTTGTTGAAAGGTGTAGTTCGTTTATGTATTTTCCAGAAAATGTATCATGTTGATTGTAATTTATCGACAATAGTGGACCTGCCGTATACATTTGTAATGCATTATGAAAATAACAAAGTATGCGCGTTTATTTAATGTGTACTCAATGTAGCTTTAAATTTGAAATGCGCGCCTTTTTTGTATTTTTCCAAAATGCTGGCGGGATTTGTTCATTGTTGGTTATATACGTTTCAGAAGGCAATTAGTGTTTATGGAATTGGTATCGATTTGATGTCTCGCGGTACAGAGTATCCAATTACTGCAAACGAGATATCACAGTGGCTGTCTTTCCTCCTAGACCAGTGCTTCTTAACTAGGGGCCCATGCACTTCCTGGGGTGCGAGATCCACCTTCTGGGAGGTGCGAGATATACCAGATATTTTATAAGGCAAATAATAATAAAAGATATATAATACACAGAACTCAAACTTATTTGTACAAAATAGAGCAGTGAAACGTGAATTATATACCAAACCTTAGACACATTTTGTAAATAACATTTACTTAAACTTACTTACTTACTTAGTCGTTCCCCTTCTACCGTGAGGTGTAGAGGTTTGGAAGAGAGAGCGCCAGACTATTCTATCGGCTGTCTTCCTCCTGGCCTGGTTCCATTCTAGTCCTCGGTCCTTCAAAGATTGTCTAATGTTGTCCTCCCAGCGGACTCTGGGTCGTCCTCGGGGTCTGGATCCTTGGCTCTTTGTTTCCCATGCTTGTCGTGGTAGCCGATCTTCTCCCATTCTGCAGACATGGCCAAACCATCTTAGTTGGGACTGTTCTACTTGGGTCTGTAGGGGGGTGGCATTTTAGGCCTTGACGTATCGTCTGGTTGCGTACCATGTCTCTTCTTGTTACTTCAACCACCTTCCTCAGATACCTCATTTCTGAGGTTTGGATCTGGCT
This sequence comes from Oreohelix idahoensis, assembly GCA_024509875.1. NCBI lineage: Eukaryota > Metazoa > Mollusca > Gastropoda > Stylommatophora > Oreohelicidae > Oreohelix > Oreohelix idahoensis. The sequence continues at coordinate 211,313 of JAMPIV010006031.1, forward strand.
TTTATGGGTTGTAGTCATTGCCCATGACTCGCATCCATATGTCAAGACTGGGACATAGGTGGAGCGGTATACAGCCATCTTCGTTTTCTTACCAACCTCTCTCTTGCTGAGGAATCCTCGATTTATGGCCTGAAAAAGTCTCCCAGCTGCTGCTTTTCGAGTGGCCAACTCTTCTTTGATGCCTCCCTTTCGGTCTATAATAGCTCCGAGGTATTTAAAGTGGTCGACCTGCTCCAGAACCTGTTCTCCCAGCTTAATCTGATGTCTTCTTTCTTCTCGTGATATCACCATGGATTTTGTTTTAGAGCTGCTTATGACCACCCCTCTCTTCTCCAGCTCTTCCTTTCAGACTTGCAGGTTGGATTGGAGATGTGCCTCTGATTTAGCAATCAGGGCAACATCATCAGCAAATGCCAGCTCTGAAATATAGACCTGTCTCATCTTCCAGTACCCCACTGAATACTTTCTTGTTCTCTCCTTACATGCCTTGATGACATCGTCCATAAGGAGTATGAAGAGGTAAGGTGATAGGATATCACCTTGTCTTACACCACTGGTGGTCCTGAACTCTTCTGACTTATGGTTTGCTGTCCTCACATAATTTCTGCAAGACTTGTAGAAGCTCTGTATAGCATGAATCAGAGGTGCTGGAATATTCTTCCTTGCCAAACAGTCCCAAAGTTTGCTCCAAGGGACCCTGTCAAACGCCTTTTCCAGATCTATGAAACAAAGATGGATCTCTCTCTTATACTCAAGGGCATTTTCACTCAGCTGTCTGAGTGTGAAGATTAGGTCTTGAGTACTTCGGTTTGCTCGGAATCCGCACTGGACCTCATCCAATTGTGGCTCAGCTAGGCGTCGGAGTCTCTGCTCTAGGATTCTAGAGTAGATTTTTCCAGGGACACTGAGAAGGGATATGCCTCTATGGTTTCCACACTGTCGATTGTCACCCTTTTTGAAAATTGGTGTTATGATGGCGATCTCCCAATCCTTTGGTATGGTCTTGTTGCACCATGCTGCCTGTAGGACCCTTAGGAGTAACAGGTCGCCTGATGCTCCCATGTACTTAACCATTTCTGGTGTTATACCATCATGCCCTGCTGCTTTGCCCATCTTGATTTTCTCCAGTGCTGCCTTCAGTTCTTCCATCTTTATGTCATCTTCATCACCATTGGTTTCCTCTTCTGTGCTAGTGGTTATCATTTCTGATGTTTGACTTTGCTCACCATCAAGGAGTTCTGAGAAATATTCTTTCCATCTTTCCATTACTTCCTTCGGGGCAGTAAGCAATTTGCCTTGCTTGTCCTTTATAAATTTGAGAGGGCATTGTTTTTCCTTCCTCATGTTCTTTAGGGTCTTATAGAACAATTTCTGGTTTTCTTGTGCATCTTTTTCTAGCTTTTCTCCAAATTCTTCCCAGGACTTCTGTTTTGCTGCTAGCACTTTGTTCTTTACTTCTGTTCTGAGTGTCACATATTCTCTATATTTTTCCATTTGTCCTGTTGTGTTTTTAGCTCCTAAGTATTGTTTCCATGCCATTTTCTTCTCTCTTATTTTCTCTTTGACTTCCTCTGTCCACCAAGGTGTCCTCTTTCTCTGGTTCCCAAGTCGGACTTCACCACATGCTTCTGCAGCAGCTGTCTTTATGATATCCTTGAATTTAATCCAGAGGGTTTCCAAGTCATCAGGTAGTTCTTCTGTGTTGCTCACCGCTGCAGCAATAAGCCCCTGATATCTGGTCTTAATTTCTGGCTCTCTCAGCTTGTAGGTCCTAATGCTCATTTCTCCTGCTCGTTTACTTGGTTTCTTGCGTGATGTTGAGCAGTTCCTAGGCTGAGCAACTCTTTCAGTTGTTCGTTTGATTGTTAGCAGGTAGTGATCACTTCCAATCTCTGGCCCCCTCCAGACTCTTGCATCTCGGACATATTTGAATGAGCTTCTCCGAACAATGGCATAGTCGATCACTGACTTCTCATTCTTTGTTGGTTCACATCTAGTGTATGCATGTATGCGCTTATGGGGGAACTTTGTGTTTGTAATGATCAGATTCTGCTCACTGCAGAATCTAAGGAGTCGCTTTCCATTGTCATTGAGAGTATCTTCTCCATATCTTCCGATAACTCCACTCCATCTAGCATGGTCATTTCCAACTCTGGCATTAAAATCTCCGAGCATGATAACTTCATCTAGGCAGTCATCCACTGTCCTTTGAAGCAGCTCGAAGAATTCCTCCTTGACCTCTGCTCTCTCATCCTCATTTGGCCCATACACTATGACCAGGTTGACTATGGTTTCTCCTTCTTTTAGTTTCACAACCATAATGCGCTCTGAGACAAAGTTCCACCCCTTGATACTATCTTTTTGATTTTGGGCCACAATGCAACCCACACCCCCTTTAGCTCTTTCGGATATGGGTACACCACTGTAGAGCAGCGTGTTGCCATTGAGATCCATGACTCCTTGTCCTTTTTTCTTTGTTTCCGTAATAGCCAGGATTTCTAGTTTTGCTTTCCTCATCTCTTCCACCAGCTCCTCTTCCTTCCCATTTATACTTCTTGTGTTCCATGTTCCATAAGTCGTAGTCCGTAGTCCGTTCCAGTTCGTCGCCTTTAGAATCAGTCCGGTTTTCTCTCTTTTGTTACTCGTAATCGTGGTTTAAAGCAAACAGGTGATTGGCCTGTTGTGCCTTTGCATGGTGGAGGGGCTGCCTCCTTACGGCCTCCATGCAGGCCGCCCTCCTCCTTTTTCATCCGGGCTTGGGACCGGCATTGGCGGAGTTCATTTACTTAAAACATACTTTTATTTCTATTTCTCATTTCTGGCGTATTTTGTGAGCTATAAGATAATAGGGTGCGAGGTTTCTTAAGATGTTTTAAAGGAAAGGGGGGGGGGGCATGGCTTTATAAGATACCGTAAAGGGGTGCAGGACCTCTGAACCGTTAAGAAGCACTGTCCTAGACTTACTTTCTAAGCAGAAAGAATTTTTTTTTCCCTACCATGTTCTAGGCCGCACTTATTTTGACAATGGACATTTATTCTGTCAGCTGAACGAACGAACGAGCCACCAAACGAACTAACGAATGAACGATGTCTTTATGTCATCAGGGTAAAGAAATAGGCATTATTGCCTTCGTATATTTCTGCCCTACAATAATACAAGTCAACACCCAAACCATCCTCTTTATTTTCCTTCTTGTCCCCTATGGAACTTGGAGCCACCATTACAGCTGGCTGCCTTGTAGGATGTATGCACAAACCATTCACATGCTCTTGTAGTAGTTCATTCTGTTGCAAATTTGTTTACATGATGAGGTAGCCAGTCACATGCACAATCTGACATTAGTCACGTGGTACGTCATGTCTGAGTGAGTAGTAGTTCTATTATTTCGTTGTCTCATATAAGACCTCCGGGAACTACATAGGGGCAGCAACCTATTGCCGGACATCAACGTTACTCTTCTTTAGCTGCCCGTGGTGTTTTTAATATTCTTCTGTAAACCACATCTCTGTGGCCTCCAGGGATGTTCGTATTTGGTTACTGACTGTCAGTGAATCAACTTCCGTATGAGGAGGATTGACTCCTCAAGCGTTCTCTTTTCGCACTTCCATAGGCAAAGATTTGTTTTATAAAATAACTTGTCATTTTGTCGAACGTTGCTTTGGATTGGACCTTTCTTCTCTTCAACTCCGAGGTGCATCTTTCATCTGATGTTATTTACGGACACGTGTGTTTTAATCTGTTAACTTGTTTCAGAACTATCGCATTTATTTTGATTGAGCATTCTGGAGAAGTACCTTTCTGTGTTTCGCTTCAAGCTTTCAGCATATCTGATTTTTTCGTTTTTCTTTGGTCCTTGCCCGCTGACTGACAAAGCAATCAATGATCATCACGCCTGATGGCGTCTTTAGGGCAGCAACAAACTGTCTCTACTTTGCTCGGTTGGCAGCCTTCTCTCGTATAGTGCTCCAGCTCTGGTTCATGCTATGTATCTCTGCCTCCACAGTTCTCCGGGAAGTAGCTTTTGGCCAGCCTCGCTTTCACTTTCCGTCTGGTGTCCAAAGCATGGCTGTTTTGGTGATGATGTTATGGTCTCTTCTGAGGATGTGGCCAAGCCAGTTCTATCGTCTACCCTCTATGATGGTGCGCATGTCCTCTTGGTGGCTCCGAGTTAGCAGTTCTTGGTTGGTGACGGTGTTCGGCCAAAAAATTCGGACAAGATTTTCCTTAAACAGGTTGTTTGGAAAGAGGACAGTTTGGACATTTCCTTTTCTGTTACTCTTCAGCATTCTGCACCGTACAGAAGTACAGAAATTACTCAACTCACGTTTATTTTTAATTTAGTGTTTGTACTGTACTAGGAATATTTCCACATGGTGTTTACCTCTGGTTTACTCATGCTGTCTTACATTAGTTTATTATGTCTTTATTTAGTCTTTCATATTTTGTTTTCTTGTTTATTATTTCTTCATGTGTCCATCAATTGTAAAATTTCAAATGGACACAGGAATACATCAAATCCTTCAATAAAGTAAGCACGTGTGATTTCTGACTGTTTCATTCAGGTGCGTACTTAAAGCGCTTGGCACCTGGGGGCGGATCCTACCTTTGCCAAGCCCCCCCCCCCCCCCTTTTCCCCCTATAAATAAACAATTCCAAGTATATTTTTAGCAGTAAGTACTTTCATAATAGTATCAGATGGCACCCCTCTCCTGGCTCACCCGGGGCGGACCTCCCCCCTCGCACCCCCTTTATTACGCCACTGGTTACGTTAGTCATGCTAATGTGGAACTGATAGAAAGAGCCACGCATACGCTAATGGTCTGGGGGATGGAGGGGGAGGAGGTGAGAAGACGACGTTGGTGTTGGATAAGACCAGTTGACAGCATTAAAAGACAGTCTTTATTCTAGAATCCCCAGGCTAAGGAAAGAAGAGGGAGACCCACAAACACACACACACACACTCACACACACACACACACAGAAGACAAACGGGAGACAAACATGTAAAGAATAAAGACGACATGGAAAAGCCTTGAACGGAAGGCTGTGACAAAACGTCTGAACATGCTGTTTTGTGTGATCTCTCACACCTTCAGCCCTCCGGCAGTATAATTCTTTTTCTTCATTTTTCTCACTCATCGCTTTTATTTTGCATAAATCATGCCTTTTCATTCGTTATTTTCACTATTTTGCTCTATGCTGGACATAGCATGGTGAATACTCTAACACGCCACTCCTCTATGGCAGTATTTGCTACGGGAGAAATGCGTATCTTATTGTTTCACACTCCACTCCCAGACTGTTGTTACGATTCGCCAGGTTTGGTGACCCGCCCAGCGATAGTATTTTATCGCCTAATCTGTCTGACCGCCAGAGGAAACTGGGCGGTCAAACATTTTACCCCATTGGAAAGCTGTTGATCATGTTGACACAAGCCGGTAAGGTGATACGATGAAAGAAATCAATATGGTTTGACCAGACATCTGTCTGGCGGAGGCACGCAGATAAAGGTGATAAACAGAGGTGCGCCGGAAGTCTTAGGTAACGATATGAATATCCCTGTTGTAAGAGGCCACGTGTGTATATTAAATTTAATATTTTCAAATACGCGTGGGATGAGTAATGATAAACTTCCCCACCCAAACAGTACTAGATGGATTGGATTGGTTCGACAGAATCTACTATGATTTGATTGGAACTTTCGGCGGAAACACAGCTGAGATTTGAAACTAAGGATTGTGAGATATAATCTAACATACTCGGAGTCACAGCACACAGACAGACTGCATCGCAGCGGCAACTAAACACCTCCTGCAAGCCAGAGGAAAGAGGATAGGACTTATCATTCCACAACTATAAGTACCAGAGCGAGTATTGGCAACTTTGGAAGTACAAGTAAACCCGCAATTTTAATACGAGACTGGAAACTTGGGAATTTTATCACAAGGAGTCATAAGAGGAATTATTTATTTCCAAACCAAGTGTTTCACCCGTCATAAGAGGAATTATAGATTTCCAGACCAAGTGTCTCATCCGTCATAAGAGGATTTCCAGACCCAGTGTTTCACCCGTCATAAGAGGAATTATAGATTTCCAGACCAAGTGTCTCATCCGTCATAAGAGGATTTCCAGACCCAGTGTTTCACCCGTCATAAGAAGAATTTCTCAGACTTAAGTGATTCGAACAGCATCTAAATACAGGGCTGTGGGTCCATTCTAATCTGCGCCAGGAGAATTGTGTATTCCCAAAATTGTGGGGTAAGTGTAAACATTTTATTTACCGACGTAAATTTTACATGTTTCTTTGTTTCTTGCTAAGTGGATATATATATATATATATATATATATATATATATATATATATATATATATATATATATATATATATATATATATGTATATATATATATATATATATATATATATATATATATATATATATATATATATATATATATATGAGGCTGGCAACCTCAACATATGAAAATAGTATATGCATGAACCACTACTGCAAGAGCTGGTGATTGTTTCTGACTAGTCGTGCTGGAAACCCAATAGCAGAGATGACCTCAGAACCCAGACGGGTGTAAGGATGAGTAATGAGTGATGATTACATCACATATGCCTAAAGTGTATGGAATCATGTTGTGTGATTTATATCTTTCTTTGATTCTTTGATCCTTAGCCGACGACCGTCAAAGCAATCAGTGGCCATCACGCCTAGTGGCGTCTTGTAGGGCAACAACAAATTGATTCCACTTTGCTCGGTCGGTGGCCATCCTTCGTACAGTGCCTCAACTCTGGTTCATTCTTTGCATCTCAGCCTCCACAGTCTTCCGCCAGGTTGTTTTTGGTCGGCCTCTTTTTCGTTTTCCTTCAGGGGTCCAAAGCAAAGCTGTTCTTGTGATGGCATCGGGGTCTCTTCTGAGGACATGACCCACCCAGTTCCAGCGTATGCCAGCTATGATGGTGTGCATGTCCTCTTGCTTGCTACGAGTAAGCAGATCCTGGTTAGTGATGGTATTCGGCCAAAAAATTCGGTGAATTTTTCTTAGGCATGTTGTGTGAAAAGAGGACAATTTCGACATTTCCTTCTCTGTAACTCTCCAGCATTCCGCACCATAGAGAAGCACAGAAAGCACACAGCTCTGATATAATCTTAATTTTGTGCTTGTGCTGTATTGGGAGGACTTCCAGATGTTGTTTAGGCTAAAGAAGGCTGTTCTTGCCTTATTCATTCTGATGTTGATGTCTTTGCCTGCCCCGCCGTCTGGTGTTACTATGCTTCCTAGGTATGTGAAGGTATCTGTCTGTACCAATTGCTTATTCCTTACTGATATGGGCTCAGGGTTGCTCACATTGAGCGTCATGACCTCAGACTTCTTTAAATTGATGTTCAAGCCCACCTGCTGGCTAAACTTATTAAGTCTATCCGTTTTTTCCTGGATGTGTTGATGTGAATGTGCTAGTAGTGCAATGTGTGATTTATATACTTTGTTTTAATTGTAATTCAGGCAAATCATTATTCATGCACTCCAGACGCAATTTCCTATTTGACACCCAGAAGGATATTGGTGAATTTTTGTCATATTCCCTGAGTTACATTGTGTGCTCGGAAATTTAATTCTTCTGAGAGGTTAACATTCGTGGGTGAAGCGCATGAAAATGGGCCTGTTAGTTTGCGGAGAACAAATGTACTGAGGATTAGTTTCTTTCTAATTTGTCACAGTTCGTGGTTACAAGACATCAGACTTAAGTACTGAAGTTCCTACGCCACTTGTGTGAGAGAAGAGTTTCACCACCAACCGCCTACAGTGGGCGAATTATGTGGAGAAGTGTACTCATCACCAAAAAGAAGTAACGGAAACCACAGCTGCAGGACTCATCTGGAGCTAAGTGTTATATAACATGCTACAGCAAAAATACGGACATTATTATTAACGCCCTACCAAAACCTCCATGAGGAAAAATTTAATTTAACTTTCACCCAATTTTCCATATGTATTTTCCTATGTTACAGACTAATTGACTATTAAATTTGTTGTATGTTATTTTAAACTAAACAATAATAGTTGATTCAGTTTATATGTACGAAAGCAAACGTATGAGCCAGTTCTTCTTGATAAATACATATATATGAATACAGAGCCATTACTTATAAGAGGGCATTCGTTGGATTACTCCAACTGGGGGCTTGACGGGCCAGAATCATTGCATAACCCCTTCACAAAAGGCGACGGACCAGATAATAAGTTAACAAATTTGCTCAGCCCTTAAGCAGCGTTTGTTCTTGACTTCTGGGAATTTCTTGTGAAGGCTCCACTAAAGTAGAAACGACATTCATCTTCCGTCTATATCTTTGCCTAGAGTAATCTTGCGCGAAGACAGATACCTTGGACGACCTACTTTTAGATACGCTTGCGGTGTGACCATTAGTGGACCACTACTGCACAGCAAGGGGAGGCAATCCCGTGACAAAGGCACAGGAGAGAAGTTTCGTCATGTTATTTTTCTTTGATGACCTGTGCTCCACGAGGAACATAAAGGTGTTGATGGATATGATGATGAGGAGGAGGAGGAGGATGACGACGACGATGATGATGATAATAATGATGATGGTATTGATGATGATGATATTTTAAGTGACAATTTTCACAACCTGTTAAATCACCTACAATTTCTTTAAGCTAATAAGTTTAATGTTATCTTATTCCGAATTGATTGCATTAGTTAACAACTTACAGTACTTCGAAGATTCATTGGGTGCTGAATCAGCGAAAAAACAAATGTAAACATACCTAATGTTGTTATCAATGTTGATTTATACAAGAAACTGCTAACATTTCTTGAACTTATACCATAACAAAGGCAAACCGCTTTAATAAATACACATGTGTCTGTATCAAGTGTGCACGTGTCTGTGTAATGTGCGTTAACTGAACTGTCATGTCTGCAGTAATGTGCTATAAATAAACTGTTTGTAATAATGGGATATAAGCGAACTGGCTTTAATAATATGCTATAAATGAGCTACTTATTGTAATGTGATATAAATTACCCGTCGTTTGTAATGTACTATTAGCGAACTGTCCATAATAATTTGCTATAAATGAACATAAGTCTGTCATATTGTGCTATTAACGAACTGTTTGCAGTAATGTGCTATAAAGGAACTGCCTACAGTAATGTGATATAAATTAATTGTCTGTAGTATTGGGCTATAATCAAACTCCCCGTAGTAAAGGAACTGTTATGTCTGACACGAACTGTCATGTCTGTAGTAATGTGCTGTAAGCCAACTGTTTGGATTAATGTACTACTCGTATAATAAGAATAAGAACACAAAAGCAAGATGAGCTTTTATTGCATTGGGAGATATATGGAGATCAAGAGAAATCGGATCCAACACGAAAATAAGAATCTTCAACTCAAATGTGAAGTCAGTCCTATTGTATGGCTCTGAGACATGGAGAACAACAAAGACAACAACCAAAAAGCTACAGACTTTCATAAATGGGTGCTTGCGTAGAATAGAGGGATTAAAATGGTATGACAAGGTTACCAACGTGGAACTGATGACAAGAACCAGTGGAACAAAAGATGAGAAGAAGACGATGGCGATGGATAGGACACACACTGAGGAAACCTGTTGATAGTATTACAAGGCAGTCCTTGTTCTGGAACCCCCAGGGCAAGAGAGGCAGAGGTAGACCAAGAAGCACATGGAGAAGAGAGCTGGAAACAGAGGTGAAAATGATGAGGAGAACGTGGAAAGAACTTGAGATGATGGCACGTGACAGGAGGACTTGGCATGTGTTTGTTTGAAGGCCTATGCTCCTTTGGGAGGGGAGGGTTATGATGATGATGATGATGACTATAAACGAATTATTTGTAGTAATGTGATATAATAGATCTAATTGTCTACGTTAACGTGATATAAAGGAACTCAGTAGCAATGTACGATAAACGAACTGTTTGTAGTAGTGTGCTCTAACCAACTATAAATAGCAATGTGCTATAAACTAACTGTCTGTAGTAATGTGCTATACAGGAGTTATGTAGCAATGTACTCATGGCTGGATTATCCATTAGGCTAAGTAGGCTGAAGCTTAGGGACCCAGAGCTCTTGTGGTGCGTGCATAAGTTTTAAAAAAAGTGTTTCAATGCATTGATTTTTTCAATAAAATGTGTGTTTCTTGTGTTCACCTTAAAATAATAAAAATAATACTAATAAACATTAATAACAAATAATTACTAATAAACGAGGTAACCAAAGCTAACAAACTAACATATCAATCTATTAATAATACTAGGATATACCATCACCATGTTAAGGATTTGAAAGAAAAAAAAAATATACTGTTCAAAAAAGAAACGCATAGCTATCCGAGGGCGCGTTTTTATGAGTTTGTAAGTAAAATTTGGTGCTAGGGTATATAAAAACCAGCCTCAAATGTTCTTTACAGTGTCAAATGCACGTATTGACCTGAATTGCGTTCGTTTTTGTAATCGTTACAACGCAGTGGTCAATAGTGTTTATGACGCAATTTTGACCACAGCTCATGTTGCGCGCACGTGAAAGCAACAAAATTTTGGGTGAACACTATTCACTAACTACGCAACTGAAACCCTGTAAAAGGATAACGCTACACACACACAAAGAATTCAGTTCATTTTCAAGCAGACATTTATGGCGTCTCTATCGATAAATTTAAGGAACATTGCTATTGGCCGACTGCATGCTGGCGAAAGTCAAAGTCAGGTTGCCAGGCATCTAAACGTGCATCAGAGTACCATCAGTCGACTTTGGCACCGGTTCCAAGCCACTGGCTCAGTTGAAGACCGGCATCGCAGTGGACGACCCAGAGTGACAACAGCAGCGGAGGATCGCTTTATTCGGCTTCGTCACCTCAGAGACAGGTTTACAACAGCTTCCTCAACTGCCCAGTCATTGCCTGCAGGACGTCATGTGTCTGATCAAACTGTCCGGAATAGATTGCATAACGCTGGACTTCGACCTCACCGAGGACCTGTCCTTACTCGCCGCCATCGCCAAAATCGACTTCTTTGGGCCAACCAGCATCGACCCTGGGCAACTGACAATCAATGGAGACGTGTCTGGTTTAGTGACGAATCTTTCTTTTTGTTGCAGCGTCATGATAGACGGCGTAGGGTCTACCGTAGGCGAAATGAACGTTTTGCCCAAAATTGCGTTGATGAAGCTTCGCCGTATGGTGGTGGAGGTGCAATGGTGTGGGGAATGATCAGTTACAACGGAAGGAGTCAATTGGTGCACATTGAAGGAGGCTTGAATGCGCAACGATACGTCAATGAAATTCTTCGACCCCATGTCCTTCCACTTTTGGCTGCCCAAAGGTCTGTGTTTCAACAGGACAACGCCAGACCCCATTGTGCACGGTTGACCATGCAGTTCCTGACTGCCAACAACATTCTCACCCTTCCCTGTCTCCAGACATGAGTCCGATTGAGCACCTGTGGGATGAGCTGCATAGACGTGTTTGTCGCCGAGACGTTGCTCCAGCCAATCGTCGTGATCTGTTCCAGGCACTCCAGGAAGAGTGGGCAGCCATCCCACAGGCCCGCATCAGACGTCTGATCGCATCCATGCCCAGGAGATGCCAGTCGCTGATCGATGCAAGAGGAGGCCACACACCATACTAACGGGAAAGCCCGTAAGCCAAAAAACTCTCGTGACCCAGATGCAAAACAACAGTCAATTGATTGGTTGAACCCTAAGGTATTCTTGTGTGCAATTTGAACAATTAACTCATTAAATTAAAAAAGTTATTGAATGTCAAAATTATGGCTATGTGTGTGCCTTCAGTAACTATGCGTTTCTTTTTTTGAACAGTATATTAACATCATTGCCTATTAGGTGAAGAGTAGCCCAAACACCAAAACGCCAAGAGGCCCTTCTTGGCTTATCCGGCCCTGAATGTACTACGAACGAACTGTATGTGATAACGTGCTTCAGTGAACTAATAGCCTGTAGCAAATAGCGTAGACCAGCCATATAGTGTAGCAGAACTGCATGGAAGTCGAGACCAAATGGTAGGGAAGCTGACGGTATTTATAACAAGGGAGGTAATCCACCATCTTGACATAGTAGCAAAAACCAGTTGGTTTCTTCCCGTGGACTAATTAACACTTTGAATGATTTCTGTTTGATTGTTACGGTTACACATTCAGTTCTCTCCTGTATTTGTATTGTTGTTCTCTTGTATTTTTCTATACCATTCTTTTTGTGTCAATATCATCAAGTTCCAGTCAGAATGATCAGGCTTACTGTACCTGCTCTATTTACATTGCAACGAAAGTCCCCTTTGTCAAATGGTGGTTTGTCTGTGGGCTACTTCGTTAGACTTAACTCAAAAGGTTTACCCACAAGGGCATAACAAACGTCATCAGCAACATCATCAAAACCCTTCTGCTCCCAAAGGAGCTTAGGCCTTCAACAAATTTACGCACTGTCCTGTGCCATCCGTTTCAGATCTTTCCTTTACTTCATTTCCTTTTCACTAGTCTCCATCTTTCTTCTCCGTGTGTATTTCAGTTTCCTTGGACGTCTCTTGCAACGGGGATCCAAGAACAATAACTGTGCTTTAATGTCCATGAGTTACCGGGCAAGACTAGTAACACTGTAACCTACCAGGCATGTCATAAAAGGCGACTTAGAAGGGTTAGGTATGGGACCGGTTACCCCAGCCTGTAGAAACAAAGATTGAAACATGATAACAACGCAAGTGACATTAATATTAAGTATCTGTACTTGTAACGCAATGATACGCAACCAGACGATACGTCAAGGCCTTAAATTCCACCCCCTGCAGATCCAAGTAGAACAGTCCCAACTAAGATGGTGTGACAGCCTGTAGTCGCTGTATCATGCATCATATATGACAATGTCTGTCCAGGTTCGCTTACCTCTGTGGTTAACTATAATATGCTGTATACCACACAGTCACACACACACAGCACGTGATGCGATAACGCCATGGTAATTTGAATAGTGTTTATTTACATATGAAAGGATCATTGCTGTCTGCTCTGACCTCCACATTTGGTCCATCATAGAATATACAATGTAAGTTCATTCTTTCACCACTCTCTCTCGCCCAGTATCGAATCCACACCTTCTGACCTCTTAACCATCAGTGATCATTCAGGTGCTATAGTCTCTATTTCTTAGATTATTGTTATTTATATTCTCTCAGTGTTCAGGTTATCTTGATGGTAGACCGGGCCTCTCCGGGGATGTTGTTTTCCCTTTTATCACTGAAGAATCTGACTACTGTCTATATGTATTTCGAATCACTCTACGTACCTTTTCCCCTTTTCGAATAAAACTAACTCACACGGTTTTCTCCTTCTGAACAAGAATTCTCACTGTTCAATATTTCGGGTTAATCATTACCCAAAACTACTTCTTGTCCATGAAATAATTATCATCTAAACTATCTGAGTACGCCATTAACATGGCTGCTAGCGTACGTGCCATCTGCACACTAACTCACGCCTTCTGGACTGCCCGCTGAGAAAAGCGTGCATTCACTAAAATACCGTTCACCTCTGTCCTGCGCAACATTGTTCGCGCATCCCCTTTTTGTACTCTATCTGAACCGTCCCATTTCTAACTCTCCTTATTCCTTCCCTTTGACTGTAAATCGTTCTCTAACTGCCACAATGGTTTGGCCATGTTTGCAGAATGGGAGAAGATCGGCTACCACGACAAGCATGGGAAACAAAGAGCCAGGGATCCAGACCCCCAGAGTCCGTTGGGAGGACAACATTAGACAATCTTTGAAGGACCGAGGACTAGAATGGAACCAGGCCAGGAGGAAGACAGCCGATAGGATGGTCTGACGCTCTCTCTTCCAAACATCTACACCTCACGGTAGAAGGGGAACGACTAAGTAAATAAGTAAGTAAGTAAGTACTTGTAACGCAAACAAGGAATGACGAGAAAGAATTATTGTGTACGATTTCTGCATCATCATCATCATCAGTTGCCATCTCCACAACGAAGGTTGGCTGTAATGGATCTCCAACGTCTTCTGTCTCTTGTCTTGGTGGTGCACTCTGATAGACTCTTTCCTGTCCATCTCTTGATGTTATCTTCCCACTTATAGCGCTGTCTTCCCGTTGCACGTTTGTCTTCAACTCTCCCTTCTGTTATGGTCTTCTGCAAGGTGTTATGCCTTTTTATGTGGCCAAAGTATTTTAGCTGCCGAACTTTGACCTCCCTCATTAGTTCTCTTTTCATACCTAGATTTTCTAGGACCGCCTTATTTGTTTTCATCTCTTTCCATGAGATACGCCCCATTCTTCTATATATCCACATTTCAAGAGCCTCAATTCTTTCTTCCAAATGCTTATTCATCGTCCATGTTTCTGCACCATACAGAAATGCAGAATATATATAACACTTTATGATTCTCAGTTTTAATTTGTAAGATAACTGTTTGGATGTCAGTATATGTTTCATGTTGTTGAATGTAGCTTTGGCCATTCCTATTCTCTTCTTGATTTCTGTTTCACATCTGCCATCTTCTGTTATTATATGACCAAGATATACGTAGCTCTTGACTTGTTCCAGGATTTTCCCATTTACGCTTATCTTGAATGTGGGTTTATCGTCTGTTTTGCTAATTATCATAGTTTTTGTTTTCTCAATATTAATGTCGAGTCCATATTCATGACTTATACTGTTCACTTGCTTCACTAGTTCTTGTAACTCCTGCATCGTGTCCTGTTATTTTAACAAAACAAAATTATCACTGAACATAACTGGAAATCAAAATATTCATATTAACAAACTACCTTGTTGATTCCGAACTGAATTTATTGTTGACCTGTATTTGGGACAACTGGATTGAAGCCATTGAACTGTTCAATCCCAAGCGTTGTCCCGACTGATGAAATTATATCCGGTCGCTGCAAAAGAATTGTAAGGTTAGCCTCCTCGCTCCACGTTTCATACGTTTCAGGACACACAAAGGAAATTATATTGGCGATTGACATAGGCAGCGGCTCTATTTTGTACATGTCCAGATTGATCATTTTATGCCGACGGTTATTTTTAATGTCAGAGTGTTTTCTCTGTCACATTCTCGCTTAATTATTTTATAATTCATTATTAAAATGCTCTCCACATGTAAGCCTACCTTGCCGTGGTTGGAGAGCTTGAGCGCCTCAATGATCCCGGGAGCTATGCCGGCGGGAGTTTTACTCCTGGCAGGGTCACCCAAGCCGGACAGGTCCTGGGTGAGGGGCCAGACTAAATGGGCTGAGGAGTGGGTGGAACCCTATAGGTGTAGATGCAGAACCCACCGGCGAGTGGTACATGCTCTGGTCTGCACCAATCCACCCCCACTTCATGGGTTAAATGCTTTCTTGCCTCATTCTTCACTGTTTGTCGTCTATCACGCCCATGGCGACCGTTGCCTCAATTGGCTGTGTGTGGTGTACCCGGAAACGGGGCCTCCCAGTACTGAGGCAAAGTTAAGTCCCCGATGTCACTTATCGGTGCAGAATTGAGAAAGATGGCTGAGCATCACAATCCCTCCTGTGTTGCAGCATGATGAGAACCCAGCATTGCACACTGAGCTTGGGGGGATCACTTGGGCACCAGACTTAATACTGGCTCTTGACTGGATGGCCGCATGCAGGAGATTTCTACAATGGAGGGTTGGCAGGTGGTGGGTATCGGGAAGTGGCTCTGTGCAGGACGTGAGGATTCCTTGGGAGAGCCCCGAACCAGAGCACAGCATTGTGCAAGCTCTGCATAGTTGGAGAGCCCCCTGGATGACGGGGAATGCACAGTGTGCTACCCCACCTATCCCCAACTGCTAACTTAGAACCAGAAGTGGGGTCCTCTGTATGCGTGCCAGGCCAGGATAAAATGCCTGGGAAAGAGACTGGAGCTCAGAACTCCCTAACTCAAAGTTGCAGGATGGCAGAAAAGCCACGGGAAAGACAGGGCTATTTTGAAGATAACGCAACCATATTTTCACCATACGAGCTCGGACGCCGCCTCGGTAAACAAGGTCCGCGCAGAGCAGTGACACCCCCAGGCTGCTTGCGAATAGTCTACTACTGGGAACATAAACAGATTAGGGATGAGCCCACTCTCCCGTTGAACAGGTGCTAAAGTCGTAGATACTGGGCCAGAAGGCGCACCGGAAACCACAGTATCATGCAACTCGCTTTTTTTTTTTTCTATGGAGAGTACACCGTCAAATAAATCTCGTTCTGGTGCTCGCCCTGTGGAGCTCCACCAGGCAGGTGCAGTGCCGGGCTCTGAGCCTCGACAGAGCCCACCCTCAGCTACTGGAGGACCCTCTAGACCGTCTTGTGGAGTCAACAGACGGCGGAGGAGAACTACTGACCAAAACAAAACAGAAAAAGAGAAACCCAGAGTGCCACTTGTCATGATGCACTGGAATGCAGAGGGAGTGAACAGCAAGCAGGCTGGATACAGCAAAAAGACAGAGCTGGAAAACATCTTGTATGAGAAGCAAGTCAGTGTTTGCTGTATCCAAGAGACTCACTTGAAAGCAGATCAAACCTTTAAAATAAGGGGATATCAATGCTTCAGATCCGACAGACAAGATAGACGAAAAGGAGGAGTACTTACTCTTGTAAGGAATAACATTCCTGCACACGAAAGGAAAACCTTCATGGATGGAGCAGAATATCAGCTGCTGCAGATAAAGGTAGACAAGATGGAAATAGAACTCCTGAACTATTACTGTCCGAACAACAAACCCCTGAGTCTCAGCTCTATACAGGTACCAGCCACCAACTTTATAGCAGTTGGAGACTTTAATAGCCACTCCCAGAGCTGGGGCTATAACCATCTGGATCACAGAGGTGAAGAGGTTGAAACTTGGCAAGATGATCACTCTCTAATCCTAGTCAATAATGCCACATATACTCCTACCTTCTACTCCAGAGGATGGCACACAACCTCAACACCAGATCTTGCCTTCTCCACACCAGATATAGCTGGATCTATTAGTAGAGAAGTAGGAGACCAACTAGGGGGAAGCGACCATCGCCCAATCTTTCTTACTGTCCAGAGTGCAACTCTCAGTACAGGCCCAGCCATTACAAGATGGAACTACAAAAAAGCCAACTGGGGTTTATTCAGGCATCAGGTGAACACGCTGCTGTCTACCCTCAAGGTACAGAACAGAGACATTAATGAAGTGGTAAAAGACTTCAACAGATGCATACTACAAGCTGCAAAAGAAACCATTCCCAAAGGATGCCGGCGTAACTACATACCATACTGGTCCAGCACACTCCAAGAACGTCAGGAAGCTATGGACAAGGCTAGAAAGGACGCAGAGTCTCAGCCTTCACTTGAAACTCACAACAAATGGAAAAAGGCTGTAGCAGAGTTTCAGAGAACAAAGCTAGAAGAAAAGCGGGAAAGCTGGAGAACTAAAACGGCATCGCTGAACCTTGAGAAAGACGGCAGGAAACTTTGGAGATTAGTCAAGTCTCTAAATGAAGAGCATTCCTCACCAAGGCAGACTATCACATTGGATGAAGGTGGCAAACTTTTCAGAGGAAAACAAGCTGCAGACTTGTTTGCTAGAAGATACAGTTCAGAAAGCAACTTACCCATTAACATAGACCATCAGAGAGAGATAAGAAAAGAAATACTGGCAACCATGGGACAGACAGATACTCCTGCCCCAATGAGGGAACCCATCACACTAGGAGAACTACAGAAGGCTATTTCCAAGCTTAAGTTTCAAAAGGCACCCGGCCCAGACAAAATCAGCAACGAAATGCTAGTAAATCTGAGCTCAGCAGCAAAGACAAAACTGCTTGAGATATTCAACCACAGCTGGTTGAAAGGAACGGTACCCCAAGTATGGAGAGAAGCCATCACAATACCCATACTAAAGAAAGGGAAATGTAAGACCGAGGCTGCAAGTTACCGGCCAATCAGTCTCACAAGCTGTGTTGGGAAGACTATGGAGCGAATAGTCAACCACAGATTGAAATGGTATTTAGAGTCTGAGCAGATCCTGGTGCCGGAACAAGCTGGATTTAGAGAATGCTACAGTATAGAAGACCAAGTTACTTACTTGTCTCAAGCAATAGAAGATGCCTTCCAGGAGAAGAAAAAGGTCCTAACGATCTGGGTCGACTTCAAGCAGGCCTTTGACAAGGTGTGGAAAGATGGCCTCATTGCAAAACTTAGGAGAAGTGGAATCCAAGGCAACATGATGAAATGGATCCAGTCATACTTGCATAACAGGAGAACTAGAGTCACTCTTGACGGTCTGCAGAGCAGAAAAGTGTTGCTCCATCAGGGGGTACCTCAAGGAGGAGTAATTTCCCCAACACTCTTCCTTGTTTACATCAATGACCTGGTGAAAGATCTCCCTGCAGGAGTTAAAGCTGCCTTATATGCAGATGACCTAGTACTCTGGTGCGCTGATGAAAATGTCACCACAGCAAATTATAGAATGCAGCGGGCAGCAGACATGCTAGTGTCATGGGCAGAGAAATGGCTTATCACAATAAACACAGACAAAACCTCCACAACACTGTTCTCCCTCGCCCCCAAGGACAAATCAGCTAACATACACCTAGGGACAACCGTGATCAAGGAAGAAAGCTACCCCACCTATCTTGGGGTGACATTTGACCAAAGGCTTACATGGAATAAGCATATTGAAAATGCAGAAGGAAAGGCCCGAAGACGACTAGGCATACTCAGAAAATTAGCAGGTACCAACTGGGGAGCAAATGAACGAAATCTAAAGAAGATTTATAATGGAGTAATAAGACCACACTTAGAGTTTAGCTCAGCAGCATGGTCATCAGCTGCTAACTCACATCTGCAGTCTTTGGACAAGTGTGCAAAATCAAGCTCTCAGGCTCATTACAGGAGCCATGAAAACTACACCAATAACAGAGATGCAGAAGGTTGCTGGATTACAGACATTGTCCCATAGAAGAGACACAAAAACCATGATCCAGATGGAAAAGTACAACAGTATGCCAATGCACCCAATGAAGGCAAGACTAGATGATCTGGCATTGGGACGTCTAAAGCGTAGCAGCTTTGTGCATCGGGGGAAAAGACTTATAAGACAGCATCAAGAAGACCTATCCATGAAGACAACACCACTGAAGCCCACCCTATACCCTGTACCATGGGAGCAGGCCAGCAGTGCCCTCCAAATTAATACAACAGTCAGTGGTCTCACAAGTGGATGTGAGTATAATGATCTGCAAAAACGAACTGCTACATTGAGTATGATCCAAGAAAGCTATCCCGATCAATCATGGATACATGCCTATACAGATGGATCAGCAACTAATGCTGTTAGGAATGGAGGTGCCGGTATCTTTATCTCATATCCTGACAACCACTATGAGACTAGGCACATTCCCACTGGTAAATTCTGTTCCAACTATACAGCTGAGGTTCAAGCTCTAGAGCAAGCTGCAAATATGATTTATAACACCAACTCTGACTGCCACCAGGTAGTCATCCTCACAGATGCACTGTCTGTCCTGCAAGCTCTCAAGGGTGGTAAACTCCCGCATCTGAGAAATGAACTAAACAAGGTAGCTGCCAAAAAGAGAACCATACTTCAGTGGGTACCATCTCATTGTGGTGTACCCGGAAATGAAAAGGCAGATAAACTTGCAAAAAAGGGAGGAGAATGTGAACAAGAAGATAATGAAGTCACATACTTTGAGAAAAAGAGAGCTATCCAGACTATCAGAAGAGAACAGAACCAACCCAAAGACGACTATCACACTCTCGACCGGCAGGGACAGACAACTATTTTTCGACTCAGGACAGGGCATAACAAACTGAATAAACACATGCACAAGCTACGATTGTCTGCTTCACCACTGTGCACATGTGGATTAAACGAACAAACTGCTGAGCATGTTCTACAGGACTGTCCTCTGTATGACCAGTTAAGAAAGATATACTGGCCCAATGACTCAACACTAAACTCAAAGCTATATGGAGTTAAAGAGGAACTTCAAACAACAGTCGAATTCATCATGAGAACTCGTCTGACGGTGTAATCATCAAAGATGCGATCGCAAGAAGAAGAAGAAGATTATTAAAATGCAGGCCGCATTTGGCTCCCCATGTAGAACCTCCACTGCAGATGGTCCCCTAGCAGGAAGTCTGCACCACAACATTCATTAACCCTTACAGGGGTGGTTTCTGTAGTAATTGGTTTTACACGTTGAGTCTGCCAGCCCAATGCATACATTAATATTAATTGCCTCTCACGGCTTGCTGACGGAGCAGTAGTCTTAACTCTTGAAGGACGTGCCAGTTTTCCAATGTTTAACCAGACAAAAAAATTGATGTCTGTTTGTTTAGTAATAATAATAATAAATTCTTTAAGCACCAAACACGGCGCATAAGGCAGAAATCAGTGCTCTCCAGGTTATTCGATGTGACGCCACTCCTCTTAGCTCTTGCACATTATTTAATCCCAACGTTCTTCCTTCTCTTATTATTGTTCTTCTGAGTGTTTCTTTTGGTCTTCCTTTTTTCCTCTTACCCTCAGGAACCCAAGTGAACGCCTGCAGTGGTATTCTGTTGTTTTGCATTCGTAGGACATGACCGATATATGACCATCGTCTTTTCCTTATATAGTCGGAGACATATTTCTGCCTAGAGTCTTCTCTTATTTGTCGATTAGTCTTGAATTCTTTCCAACTGATGTTCATGAGTTTTCTAAGACATTTGTTCTCCAATGTATTCAGCTTGTTCTCCAATGATTTTGTTATTTTCCAACTTTCACAACCGTATGTTAACACTGAGATAACATTTGAATTAAACAGACGAAGCTTGGTATGTATATTCTGTTTGTTTACATATAACATATTCTTAAAGTTTAAGAGTCCTTTCTTTCCTAGTTTTTATTTTTTTTAAGCATGATGATGTTATCCCTAGTTATAATAGAGATTGTATGGATATTAATAAAATATAAAAATTACATATTATTAAAGTCCTTTCTTTCCTAGTTTTTTTTTTTTTTTTAAAGCATGATGGTGTTATCTCTAGTTATAATGGAGATTGAATGGGGATTCATAAAATATAAAATTGGGAAACCATAAAATAAAAAAATTAGCTCAAATATATCGGCCCTGAAAACCGCCCACTCGTCACAAACGTATGTTAAAATCGGCTTTCAATAATAGCCTCTCTGTCTAGAAGAGTTAAAGCTTTCTTTTCTAATTCTTTTATTCATTCATTCACTCAGTCGCATCCTTTCATCTTCCCAAGTAGCATAAGCCGTAATAAAATGCCTGGCCTGAGCCATCAGCTCTAGGTCATTCCAAGACTTGCTCTTCCCTTTTATTTCTGTCTTCATCTATTTTCTCCGTTTTTAAATGTTATTCTGTGACGTAGGCCTATTCTTTTCGAGCTTCTGCTGTAAAGGTTCTACTTTTTCTTCTGCTTCTTTTGTTTTTCATCCCCAATTTACATCTTTCTTTCACGCCACAAGAAAACTCCACAAAAACGAATTAAAGGCATTGTTTTTCCAATTTTCAGACAGCCTGAAAGATGTATGTGCGAAGTTACGCAGGCAATGATGTGCCTGTCGAATCTGAATCCCTGTATTCCGAGGCTATGTTTCCCAAGGTGTCTGCCTTGCCAGCCAAATCAACAAACGAAAGGTGTGAAGCGGTTTTTGTTCCGCGTTCTGGTTATTTGTTCGCCAAATTTCTTAAATACCTAGTGTGCTGCGCAGGCTTATTAGTGGCCCACCCAGAAGTAAGCGGTCGATTTAGCTAAGCTGGGATTTTCACAATGGTAACGGTGAGATGTTGGATCCTCCGGGCAAGTTTAAAGAAAGGGTGCGTTTATTTTTGCCCGTGCTAAGGTAATTACAGGTGTACCAAAGGCAGATTTACTGAAAAGACAAGCCAAAATGTAATTTTAGGGAATGGAACAATTTATTATATAAAACTTTACGGAAATGATACTCCGTATAGTTTCTGGGGTCTCTGAAGAAAGGAAGAAACAGTTGACAGTAAAAGATAGTCCCATTTCACATACAGGTAACTCTCGATTTACGCTATGGTTGCGTTCCTGGACAAACTTCAAATTGGTGTCGGCGTAAATTGAAGACTTTTTATATTGTGCGTTAATGGGAAGTCAATGACTTACGTTCCAGTCACCCAAAAACTTACGAGTAATATAATGCCGTTATTTTTAAAGCTTCGAAATAAAACACAATAAAATAAAGTACATAACATAAAATAAATAAATGATATAAAAATATGTTGTATACTTAAACCAACAACGGGCCGTGCAGCGGATTTCGTTCTGTGACGAAGTTCCCGAATCACCGCTTTTTAAAGCATGCAGTGTTGTGATTTCCTTTTTATTTCTTTCAAAATCTCAATAATGGCCCATGGTTGCTATAAAGGTCTTTTTCGATGTAGCACTCAGCTCCGAGTTGTATAGTCAGTCTCGTAGAGCACATCAGTCAGTTTCTTCATGCCTGAGATTATGCCCAGCATATCGCTTGTCTTTATAGAAAGTTCTTCGTTCTCTTTTTCTTCCGTCTCTTTCTTTTGGCTACGTCGTACGGCCAATTCGTTCAAGTCATCATTGGAAAGAGGCGGCCCAAAGCTTTCAAACAGCTGTGTTACCTATTTTTATGTAACTTCGTCCAAGCTAACCTCTTGTGTCTTCTTGTAATGCCGTCTGCGATGTTCTCCACTGGTTGGAATCCTACAAATGGTATTTCATGTCATCTTAATTCGAAATTTTAAACTATATATTTTTTGACATTTTTTTGTTTGTAATCTTTGGGTTTGTGACGATACGGTTGTGCGATCTCAAGTCCACTCCGGCAGGATTGCATTACATTCCCGTGCAAGTGATATTTTTCTTTTTTCTCTCCCCTGTCATTATTATGTGGCATATTTTATGCACCATTATTTACTCTCTATGCTGGATCAGTAGGGTGAAGTCTCTAACACTCCACACCCCTACGGAAGTATCGGCCACGGGACTATCTTTAATTTTCACATGTTTGCTTTGAGCCGATCCCAGACAGAACTGTAATAACGCCAGGTAATTTGACCGATCAGCGACTGATAAGTTTTCGCTTCATTCGTCTGGCCACATTTGATAGAGACGGTCATCTCTGTTGATCTCTTTGAACGTGACGGCCCGTCACTTGAATCTAGGTGGCTAGCCACTATCCCTATGTTTGCACAAGATGGGAGATAATGAGGTAATCGCATCCGATGTACGTTCTGTATCGAGATTACAGATAAATCTGTCTGGAAACTCAAGATTTGTAGACGATAGCATCGGGGCAGTATCTGTGCACAACACTTGTTTGTGAAGATAGCACAAGATGGCAGCGGAAGTCTGAAGCAACGATATGAAGAGGTCACGCGTGGATATTACATTTAATATTTAGAAACACGTGAGGGTATTTTTTTAATTTGAAGCACCCCTACCCACGTAGTGCTGAACGAGATTTGATTGAATTGGTTGATTTGAGAGGCCGGAATATACAATGTATCTCACTGGAGAATTAGGCGGAAACACAGCTGGAATTTGAACGGAGGGTGTGAGATATAGTGTTGTGAAATCAAAGTCAGTACACACAGCAGCGCAAACGTCAGCCTAGCGACTCCTAAAAGCCAGAAAGAAAAAGGAGACATTGGACTTAGAAATTCCACAACTATAAGTGACAGATCGAGTATTGGGCAACTTTGGCATTTACAAGTAAACCCGCATTTTTAATACACGACTGTAAACTTAAAAGGACCAGGACTTCAATTACCAAGACTGGAACCTAGGAATTTGATCACACGTCATAGAGGAATTAACAAAAGTTTTCCCAGGCCAGTGATTTCGCAGAACATCCGCCGTCAGAGGAATTAACTCTAATTTCACACACCAAGTCATAGAGGAATTAAACAAAAGTTTTCCCAGGCCAGTGATTTCGCAGAACACCCGCCGTCAGAGGAATTAACTCTAATTTCCAGACCTAAGTGATTTCGAAGCATCTAATACAGAGCTGTGTCCAGTCTACATCTGTGCAAGGAAATTGTGTATTCCCAAAATTTTGGGGTAAGTGTAAACAATTTATTTACTAATGTAAATTTTACATGTTTCTTGCTTAGTGGTTATAAATGAGGCTTGCAACCTCAACATATGAAAAGAGTATATTCATGAACCACTACTGCAAGAGCTGGTGATTGTTTCTGACTAGTCGTGCGGAAACCCGACACCTCTGACCCCAGGACTCCGACTGGAGCAGTAATGAGTGATGATTATATCATGTGTACCTCAAGTGTAGCATATCATTTTGTGAGATTTATGTAACTTGTTAATGTTAGGTCAGGCACAAATCATATTCTCACTGTCCAGACACATTTTACCTGTTAATCTTCAGAGTAATATTGGTGAATTTTAACCATCTTCTTGGAGTTACGTTGTGCGTGCTCGAGAATTAAATTCTTCTGAGAGTTTAACATTGGTGAGCGGACAACGGGAACGTGAGCCTGTTAGAGTGCTCTAAACAAATGTACTTAGCAGAAGGCATTTGTTTTTCTATTTTTCTAAAGTTCGTGGTTACAAGCCATCAGACGATTTGTGGTACTAACGCATCCACCCTAACCGTCTACAGTGGAAGAGAGTGTGGAGAAGGCTTTCGTCATCACAGAATTGATGAACCACAGCTGCAGGACTCAGCTAGAGTTAAGTTTCTTGTAAAATAGGCGAAAGCAACGGACTTTTGATAAATCCTCACTGTCGTGATTTAGTCTGTCTCACAACACGGTTTTCTGTATACTTAAGAGTAAATCTGACCATACCGCACGCTATATGTTGAGAACTCTCTGATACACTAACCAATAAAAATGCGTCATTCTTGGTGTGTATTGTAAAACGTACTAGGCTTGAACATAGAGGCCCATTTTGTGTAACCGATGGTACAATGCCATTTAATTTTGGAAAGAATAAAGAAGTATCACCAGAAAGGATTATATAATTCAACAACGGGAATGTTACGCTAGAGGTAGGTGTAAAAACTTTCTCGAATAGTATTTTAGTAAGATAGAAATATTAAGGGAAAGGGCTTCGTTACATGATGGTTAGTCCCAATTTAGCTAGTTAAAGCATGCATATATTAAAATGCATTTTGTAAACTAACCAATTAGTAGATAGATCAATACAGAATAATTCACAGAATAATTCAAGCGTTAGATGATCAAAATCGGCCCAGAACTAAGAAAGATAATGAATATTAAAAATTTTGCTAATTGAAAAGAGAGCAAAATTATGCCTCATTTTGAGATTTGTAACACCCTTTTTCCGCCATGCCATCCGATACGGCGGATGTGCTAGTATATAAGACCTTGCCCTTGGCTAAATTGAGGCCACAAAATTTGAAAATACAGCAGAACAGAGGGAAGCGGTAAAAGTGTAAACGTTTTGTACCTTTGCCAACCGCATCTGCCTGGCAGACCTAGATGCCCATTAACAGCCTGTTATAGCTTGTATGTATTGCCTGAGGGTAAGAATGAATATATATATATATATATATATATATATATATATATATATATATATATATATATATATATATATATATATATATATATATATAGTTATGTAATTTTCCTGTGATTAATCCACTTGTGCGTTAGGAATTGTGTAGTATGTGTTAAGAAAAATTACAGGACGAGTGTGTTGCAGGCGGCAACTGCCAGCATCTGTGTACAGTTAGAGGAAAAGCCAGCCTTGTAAATGTGTAGAATAATTGAGAATGATGGCCAAAGTACGCCTGCAAGTTTAATAAAGTATTTAAAGGAGTATTTCTTAAAGGAATGACACACTTATCAGAAACATAAGAAAGGATGACAGGATTTGTTAAAATATATTGATCAAGGTATTACTTAGTGTTTTATACTAGACCAAATCATTGTATGAAGGCGGATCATTGTCGTGGAATATTCTAATCCACATATATAAATTATCAAGTAAATATAAAGCCTAATAAATACATAAAATTAATAAAGAGAAGAGCAATGGAAAAATAACAGTGCTGTCACAAGGAATGTACTCGAAATCCCCCTTGTTTTCTGCTTCGTCTGCAAATTGTAACGCTTTCACGTTGATAGTAAAGCTTACTGTATTATTACCCGCCTTCTTCAATGAAACGTGTGCTGTATTTCTTGGAAAAAACATTGAGAGGCCCTGCGTAATGACCTAAATTAATCCTAACATTAATTATACTGCGTTACCAAAACGAAAGACAGATGGACAAAAGGATAGCGGGAAGGGAGAGGCAGAAAGCCGAACACTAAACACGCTTCGCGCGATACACAAATGCTGCCATCACGCGTGTAAGACTACATGCACTAACTTTTTTTTCAGACGGACAGTGATAAAATACATTACCCATCCCAGAGTTAGGTTTATAAATCATAAAAAACGCTTATTAGGAAAGATAACAATAGATGGGTTTACGGTTGAAAACATAACAGTACCCAGACAGCACATCTTCGAAACAGGAGGTAGAAAATACATATTTTGAACGCAGCCACGTAGCTCCTTTAAATTGGGATATTTGGGTTCCTTAGGGCTTGCTGACAAAGAATATGTAAAACGTTACGCAAATAGTCCAGGAATTAATAAATTATACCCAAAATAAAATAGTGAGGATGCCTGACAGCATGAAATCATTTCTGCTCATAAAATTTTTTTATAACGTGTTTGAAAAAACCTTGCGTTACAGAAATAGCCTACCATGTAAACTCCAAATTGATTGGAGCGCAACAAATGAAAGACTAACCACGATTGGTCGGGCTATAAATACTATCTTTCGTTGTTAGGGGAGACGGGGAAAGGTAACATTTTTTCAAACACTTGTCGAAACGGGGCCTCATTGGCTAGACTCGCTGATATAATCACTTAGGAGCGTTAGTTCGAAACCACTTGTTTAAATAAGCTTGATAAAGCGACAGTGCGTTGAAGCCAGCTCACATTTTTGCTAAAATAAAAGCCTGGAACATAAGCAGATGGGAATTTGTGCCAGTAAATGTGCCAGAATTCATTGCTAATCAACGTATCTGTGTTTATTTCCATGAAATTGTGGTAAGCTTGAACCATTCAGTATCTTTTAATGAAAATTGAATGTAAATTGTTAATTTATGCCTGTATATATATGTGTAGTTCAGTGGCAAACAGGAGATAAAGCCTATAATGCTCCAGCCTGAACAGAGGGTGTCGGAGGGAAGTAAAACGGCATGGAATGGCCAAATAGTACACTGACACCTGGATGATTGATTAGACAGAAATAATGCTGGAAGTGCAGAGGCGTGGTAACCATTAAGGAGGTAAATACTGGTATAAAGTATTTCAGATGAAGCTGACAGTTGGCCTAACGCTCTGAACTCAATGTTTGTGTTGTATTGTGATCAGTGTAAAAGAGAATATAAATTAGTTATGAAGTAGAAGGTACATCCTTCTTGTTTTCAGGGACCGTGGTCTTGATGGTACTGAGCAGCACCTGGTCAGAGCTTTGCTGAATCCAGAGTCGGACAGCATACTCCTTGGTCTTTTTAGCTATCAGTGAGGTGTCTCCAGAGCCCAGAGGAGAATTCGAGCAGAGGAGTCCTTTCCTGCCACCATCACTCAAGATAAGCAGATTTGGCCAGCTGAGCTCAACATTATGTCCCCTCATCTTGAAATGACTTTGTAAAAATAACATTAAGAGGGGAATTTACTTGTCTTAATATCAGGAACTGAGAACATCTCCAATACTAGTCCCTAAAGACAAACTATTGAAGTCATGATGACAAATACCAACAGAGCTTGAACAAAACAAAACCAGTATTACCTCATATTACCACTACACAACTGACACACATAGGATATTTTTTAATAATATATGTCACTACAATATTCATATTAATAAATTCTGTATATATACTTGTAATTTAAATTGCTTGTGATTCCTGGTTCCCTTTGTAGTTGAATCAGGACACATATTCATTCATGCCAGTAATGAATACATATTGTTATTTGAAAAGTTATCAGTGACTCTTTTAAGATATCCTTATAGAGTGTTATATGTATGTGAGTGTCACAGTGTTGTCAAGAGTAGTGGATTAAATTTAATTGTTTATCTGTCTGTTGTTGTTTTGACTTACACTTCATCCTACACATACCCTAGACACATAACGTAGTCATCACACTATTGCAGAATAATTCTGACTGAGATATATAGATATGTGGTAGCAAGTAAGGTTATCTATAATACACTACTCTTAATAGATATAGATACCTTCACAGCTGATCTCAGTCAGTACACTAAGTCCCCTATAAATATTTATAACATCCCACTTCACCACATATATTGGGGTCTCGCTCTTGGGATTTTGAATCTTTCCCTATTAAAAATATTGGGGGTAATTCACTTCAGGGAATATAAGAATTAAAAGGTATCCTTGGGTGGAATTAAATAAGGTTGAGCTCACGGTGCCTGTGTTGTCCATTATATATATTTAGAATTTGAATTGTTGGTTAGACATTGTAGAAATTTACCTGATAGACAATGGCGGACCTGGCCAAGTTTCGATCTGCTGCTGTACAGACTGCAAAAGAGTTAGGATTAGATGGGCAAGTTATGGTTGCCTATGTCACCACGGAATGTGACAAATTTATTGAACGCGAAGAAAGAAGATTAGAAAAAGAAGCCGAAAGAAGGTTAGAGGCTGAAAGGGAAATTAAGAGGTTGCAATTTGAAGCTGAGGCTGAGACTAAGAGGTTGCAGATTGAGGCTGACAAAGAGGCTAAGAAATTGGAAGCAGAAAGAGAAGACAAAAGATTAGCTGCAGAAAGAGAAGAGAAGAAATTAGCTGCAGAAAGGGAAGAGGAAATTAGCTGCAGAAAGGGAAGCAGAAGATAAAAGATTACAAAGGGAACATGAGTTACGACTAAGGGAGTTTGAGTTTCAAGGCCATGCTCCTGAAAATGGTGCCAGTCCCTTTGCCTCTGATGCTACGGTTACTCAAGGAGCCTCAACCTCAGCTATGAATTTTCATTTAGATCATTTTGTTGAGAAAGACGATGATATAGAGAGCTACCTAAATAGGTATGAACTATTAGCTACCACGTATGGGTTAGTGAGAGAAAGGTGGAGCTTAAAGTTATCTCAGGGACTTCGTGGGGCAGCTTATGAAGTTTTTGCAAAAATGAGCAGAGGTGATCAGGAAAATTATGACATGCTAAAGCAGGCTCTTTTGTTAAGGTATGAAAAGAATGCAGAATTTTATAGGAAAAAATTTAGGAATGCTAAACTACTGTCAGGTGAAACTATCACCAGTTCTCTGCACGAATAGAGACATACTTGGAGAAATGGACTTCTCTGGGGAAAACCCAAGATCTTAAGGAAATGGTCCTTATAGAGCAATTAAGAGAGTCCATGGCTCCAGACCTGAGAAAGTTTCTCATGGAACAAGGTGCAGAGAGGCTGGATGAGTTGCTAAATGTTGCTGAAAGGTATCAAGCAGCTCAAGCAGAGGTAACAGGTAATAAAAAGAAACAAGTGGATAACTTTAGGGCACCACAGAACTTTAATAAATTTGATCCTAAGGATCAAAATAAAGGTAAGCACCAATTTGATAGGCCACGGTATGAAAATAAAAATAAATTCCCACAATTCGATGAAAGGAAATATGATGAAAGAAAATCTTTCAACCAAGGAAAAAGGTGGTGTAAGAATTGTCAGATGGACAATCATGACACTGACCGTTGCAGAAGGAAACCTGTGTATATGGCAACCCTTCAGGTCAGGTCGACCTCAAGACAGGAGGAGGATATTATGTTAGATACCACTCCAGAAGAGATGAGGAAGGCACAGGCTGGGGATAAAACACTCAAGCCTTGTTTCAGAAAATTGTCAACTTGTCATACAACTCCAGGCAAGGGAGATTTTTACATGAAAAACAAGTTGATGTATAGGAAGACTGGAGCTAGATCCAAAGGTCACGGACAGCTGGTTCTTCCAAAAAGATATAGGACAGACTTAATAAGGAGCCTACATGTGAAACCAGATGGGGACCATGAGAAGATAGGTACCATCATTCAAAAGGTGGCTCACAATTATTATTGGCCCAAAGCAAGATGGGACATTGAAAATTTTGTAGAAAGGTGTAGCATAGCACATGAGGGAACACCCACAAGTGGGAACATGGATCAGGACCTGGACACGCCCCGGGGCAAAATTAGGCCTGATAATAAAAAGAAAAATAGATTTGATAAAGTGGACCAAATGGAATGGGAAGCCCCTTTTCACGGACAAGCTTCACTTAACTGTTTTACAATGGCCACTATGCGGAGAGTGCAAAAAGATGTCTTACCCCAGGATAAGCCGAAAATCCCTCAATCGGACTTAAACAAACTGGAGGAAGAGGATGTAGGGAGGAAATCTCTCATCAAGAATTTTAAGAGGGGAGAAAGCCCCAAAAGAAAAATTGGTAGCGGTCGTTTTGTGAATGATAATTCTGGGAGGAAAAATCATCACTATAAAGCTTCGAGTGGAAGAGACCATACCGGTGCATGGACAAATAGGTCCACACAATTAAAGGTCCATATGTAGCTTTGTTAAGAACGTGGACTGATGAAAAGGCAGAGGAAAACATTACATCTTCATACCAATATGTGAATGAGCTGACCACTCGGTTAAAAACTGGCTGGAAACTTGCCAATGAAAATTTGAAACAAGCCAGGAAGAAACATGCTGCCTATTATAACAGGAAGGCGAAAGACAGAAATTTGGCTGTGGGAGAGAAAGTACTGCTTCTTTTGCCTGGGAGTCAGAATAAGTTACAAATTGGATGGCAGGGTCCATATACAGTTTTAGAGAAGGTGTCTAGAACAAATTATAAGATAGATAAGAAGGGGAAAGAAAAAAATCTATCATGTGAATCTCCTGAAGAAATATTTGGAAAGAGAAGATCAGGAAGAGACACACTTGTTGACCTTGTCCATCGCCATGGAGATGAAAAAGGAACCACTTTCATCATTTGAATATCCATTACACCCCTGTGAGACAGCAGCACAGGTGAAAATCAGTACACATTTAACGAAAACTCAGAAAGAGAGAGTGCAACAGGTTCTAAATAATCATGCAGAGGTGTTAACAGACCGACCAGGGCATACAAACCTATTGGAATATGATATGAAACTCATAGACTCCACACCTGTCTGTATGAAACCATATTCGATTCCGT
This sequence comes from Oreohelix idahoensis, assembly GCA_024509875.1. Lineage (NCBI taxonomy): Eukaryota > Metazoa > Mollusca > Gastropoda > Stylommatophora > Oreohelicidae > Oreohelix > Oreohelix idahoensis. The sequence goes on from JAMPIV010006031.1 coordinate 242,619, forward strand.
TTGCTAAGGAAAAAGCTTTGAAGGAAGAGATAGACTATCTATTGAAGGAAGGAATTATTTCGCACAGTGAGTCTTCGTATAGTTCCGGTGTTGTACTCTTAAGGAAGCCCTCTGGAGAACATAGACTCTGTATAGATTACAGGAGACTGAATGCTATTACAGAAGGACAGGTGGATCCATTGCCGGATACAAATCAGCTGTTTGCCAGACTAAATAAAGCTAAATATTTCTCAAAAGTGGATCTGAGTAAAGGATACTATCAGATTCCAGTAAAGCCTGAGGTTAGACCATACCTAGCTTTTAGTACCTCAGAAGGACACTATGAGTTTAATAGATTGCCATTTGGATTGAAGAATGCGCCTAGTGTCTTCTCTAGAATGATGAGAAAATTATTGGATCCTCTGAATAATCCCTGTATAACAAATTTTATGGATGATATCCTTATAGCAACAGAAACCTTTGAGGAACACATTGACTCTCTGAACATGCTGTTTGATCGACTTAGGGAGGCAAATTTAACAGCCCGACCAACCAAATGTTGCGTTGGATGTAAAGAATTGGAATTTTTGGGACACACAGTTTATCAGGGAAACATGACCCCTGACCCAAAGAATTTAGAGAAACTACAGAAAGCCCCGAGACCACAAACCAAGAAGGACGTGAGATCCTTTGTCTCATTATGTGGTTTCTACCAGAAGTATATCAAAAACTTTAATTCCATATGTGCACCTTTAACGGAATTGACACGTAAAGGACATCCAGATCGCATTACATGGACACCACAATGTGAAATGACTTACCAAGAATTGAAGGAAAAGCTCACAAGTAAACCCATTTTGAAATTACCTGACTTAAGTCAAGAATTCATAGTAAGGACAGATGCAAGTAATATTGGGTTAGGTGCAACTCTACTACAGAAATCAGATGCATTGGATGGGGAATTAAGCCCAGTGGCATATGCTAGCAGAAAGTTGAATAAAGCTGAAATCAACTACTCAACTAGCGAAAAAGAATGTCTTGCAGTAATATGGGCAATAAAGAAATTCAATATTTATCTATATGGGAAGGCATTTAAGTTGCAAACAGATCACAAACCTTTATCGTTTCTAGCACAGGCTAAGCATGAGAACTCTAGGTTACTCCGATGGTCTTTGCTTCTGGCTCCATATAATTTTAGCATCGAGTATATATCTGGAAAAACCAATTTGGGAGCTGATTTTTTAAGCCGCCATCCGTGTGATGAGAATCACCGTAAACCCCAGAAATAATAATAAATTTCTCTATGTGTATATAGAATAAAGGACTGACATATAATGTCTGTTTTAAGAGGGGAGGTGTCGTGGAATATTCTAATCCACATATATAAATTATCAAGTAAATATAAAGCCTAATAAATACATAAAATTAATAAAGAGAAGAGCAATGGAAAAATAACAGTGCTGTCACAAGGAATGTACTCGAAATCCCCCTTGTTTTCTGCTTCGTCTGCAAATTGTAACGCTTTCACGTTGATAGTAAAGCTTACTGTATTATTACCCGCCTTCTTCAATGAAACGTGTGCTGTATTTCTTGGAAAAAACATTGAGAGGCCCTGCGTAATGACCTAAATTAATCCTAACATTAATTATACTGCGTTACCAAAACGAAAGACAGATGGACAAAAGGATAGCGGGAAGGGAGAGGCAGAAAGCCGAACACTAAACACGCTTCGCGCGATACACAAATGCTGCCATCACGCGTGTAAGACTACATGCACTAACTTTTTTTTCAGACGGACAGTGATAAAATACATTACCCATCCCAGAGTTAGGATTTATAAATCATAAAAAACGCTTATTAGGAAAGATAACAATAGATGGGTTTACGGTTGAAAACATAACAGTACCCAGACAGCACATCTTCGAAACAGGAGGTAGAAAATACATATTTTGAACGCAGCCACGTAGCTCCTTTAAATTGGGATATTTGGGTTCCTTAGGGCTTGCTGACAAAGAATATGTAAAACGTTACGCAAATAGTCCAGGAATTAATAAATTATACCCAAAATAAAATAGTGAGGATGCCTGACAGCATGAAATCATTTCTGCTCATAAAATTTTTTTATAACGTGTTTGAAAAAACCTTGCGTTACAGAAATAGCCTACCATGTAAACTCCAAATTGATTGGAGCGCAACAAATGAAAGACTAACCACGATTGGTCGGGCTATAAATACTATCTTTCGTTGTTAGGGGAGACGGGGAAAGGTAACATTTTTTCAAACACTTGTCGAAACGGGGCCTCATTGGCTAGACTCGCTGATATAATCACTTAGGAGCGTTAGTTCGAAACCACTTGTTTAAATAAGCTTGATAAAGCGACAGTGCGTTGAAGCCAGCTCACATTTTTGCTAAAATAAAAGCCTGGAACATAAGCAGATGGGAATTTGTGCCAGTAAATGTGCCAGAATTCATTGCTAATCAACGTATCTGTGTTTATTTCCATGAAATTGTGGTAAGCTTGAACCATTCAGTATCTTTTAATGAAAATTGAATGTAAATTGTTAATTTATGCCTGTATATATATGTGTAGTTCAGTGGCAAACAGGAGATAAAGCCTATAATGCTCCAGCCTGAACAGAGGGTGTCGGAGGGAAGTAAAACGGCATGGAATGGCCAAATAGTACACTGACACCTGGATGATTGATTAGACAGAAATAATGCTGGAAGTGCAGAGGCGTGGTAACCATTAAGGAGGTAAATACTGGTATAAAGTATTTCAGATGAAGCTGACAGTTGGCCTAACGCTCTGAACTCAATGTTTGTGTTGTATTGTGATCAGTGTAAAAGAGAATATAAATTAGTTATGAAGTAGAAGGTACATCCTTCTTGTTTTCAGGGACCGTGGTCTTGATGGTACTGAGCAGCACCTGGTCAGAGCTTTGCTGAATCCAGAGTCGGACAGCATACTCCTTGGTCTTTTTAGCTATCAGTGAGGTGTCTCCAGAGCCCAGAGGAGAATTCGAGCAGAGGAGTCCTTTCCTGCCACCATCACTCAAGATAAGCAGATTTGGCCAGCTGAGCTCAACATTATGTCCCCTCATCTTGAAATGACTTTGTAAAAAATAACCTTAAGAGGGGAATTTACTTGTCTTAATATCAGGAACTGAGAACATCTCCAATACTAGTCCCTAAAGACAAACTATTGAAGTCATGATGACAAATACCAACAGAGCTTGAACAAAACAAAACCAGTATTACCTCATATTACCACTACACAACTGACACACATAGGATATTTTTAATAATATATGTCACTACAATATTCATATTAATAAATTCTGTATATATACTTGTAATTTAAATTGCTTGTGATTCCTGGTTCCCTTTGTAGTTGAATCAGGACACATATTCATTCATGCCAGTAATGAATACATATTGTTATTTGAAAAGTTATCAGTGACTCTTTTAAGATATCCTTATAGAGTGTTATATGTATGTGAGTGTCACAGTGTTGTCAAGAGTAGTGGATTAAATTTAATTGTTTATCTGTCTGTTGTTGTTTTGACTTACACTTCATCCTACACATACCCTAGACACATAACGTAGTCATCACACTATTGCAGAATAATTCTGACTGAGATATATAGATATGTGGTAGCAAGTAAGGTTATCTATAATACACTACTCTTAATAGATATAGATACCTTCACAGCTGATCTCAGTCAGTACACTAAGTCCCCTATAAATATTTATAACATCCCACTTCACCACAATCATGGACGACTGGATCTAACTTAGGATTTATAAGGAAAGTGTAGTCACAGTGAACTGGCTGTGAGGGGTATTGAGGTAAATTGTCCTGTGCATATATTAGCACAATGTCTGACACTGTTATGTCCATTGTATGTGAGGACAGAATAGTGCTGGACCATACAGGGGTTGTGATTATTTGTATTCCAGGTTTTATCCTGCAAACTACCAGACGATTAGGAATCAACTAACTCTGTTGGACTCTGAGGTGCAAGTGCTCTTAAAGTCATTGGAGCCAGATACACAGCGTCTACTGCCTGGCAATTCACAGACGTGTTCTTCCATGGCAGGAGCGTGTTTGATTTCAACATAAAAGATAAGGGGCAAAGAAAAGCCACTGGTCAGCCTATTCAGACTCTATCACCAATATATAAAATAAAAGGATAAAAATACAGTGTATGATGAATCCTTGTGGACAGAATGTATCTATTACTACCTTCACAGTTCAACTTAGTGACAAACTATATTGAATTATAAAATTAATCAGTGTAGAAAAATTGAAACTTAAGTACAGTATTCTGTTTGATAATTAAAGTTTCTATGTTTATTTATTTTATGCTGTAAATATATTTGAGTTACTTTTAAGTTACCTAACCGAAAAGAGAACCGGTATAGGGTAAATAAATTGTAAATATGTACCATCAGACTTGCTGAAATTATTTAAATTGAGTTCCAAGTTTTGTTGATACATATTAAATATATATATAGATAGAACATAATTAGTACCCCTAGCATAATTAGCCATAATAAACTATTATAATAACACATAATATCAAAGGAGGATCTTGAAAGGGAGCAAATAGACTTTCAGGACATCTACTCTCATCACACCTGGAGGTTTATACAGCTGGATTCTATCCTTTGATGTCAATACACCCTTATTCTTTTTAGAAAAGGGGGTATTTCTTGTAAGACCAGTCTCTTACCTGGCACTATCCTGGTATCATCTGATACATCTTTTTGTCCAGGATACCTTATATTTTAAATAACAACAACCCTTTAGTGACACTCACCTACGTCTCCGTGACGAAAACTTTTATCTAAATTTCACCAATCTTCCCATATTTATTTTAACTGTTAAAGACTAATTCGTTATTTAAATTGTTACATGTTGTTTTAAAACTAAACAATCATAGTCGCTCCAGTTTTATGTGTATGAAAGCAAACGTGTGAGCCAGAATATTTTATATATATAAAAATATATAAACATATATTCACCTCTAAACAGAGCTATTACTTATAAGAGGAATTTCGTTGGATTACACCAACTGGGGGCTTGAACGGGCTAAACCATTGTTTAAATCCTTCACAAAAGGCGACGGACCAGATATAATGCGTTAACAATTGTTCAGCCCAATGCAACATGTTTTCGTGACTTCTGGAAATATCGTGAATTCTCCCTTAAGGTAGAAGTGTCATTAATCTTATATCTACATCTCTGCCAAGAGTAATCTTGCGCTCAGGTAGATACCTTGGAAACCAATAGATGATACTCTTGAGTTTTGGTCACTGTTGGACAACTACTGCAAAGCAGGGGAGGCAATCCGTGACAGGGTTTCAGAATTGGCGCTATTGTGAATCGGCGCTATTGTAAATCGGCGCAAATTGGGCTTCCTGTACTGCCCTAGGCAAATGAAGTGTTACAAGCATCACTATTTTAAATCTCAGCTTTATGAGATAGGGTTACCTGTTCCCTTTCTCCTTGTCTTTGCCTTCCCTAACTCAAGAGCAGAATCAGCGTGGTAGACTGGAGCGTGAACTACCAGGACTGGAACTCGATAATCTATTCCGCCTGCAAATGTTTTTTCTTTCCAGTGTTATACTGGACACAAAAACTTTAACCAAAAAAAAACTCCGTTCAGATGTAATATTTGGGACTTTTAAGAAAGACGATGGCTTGGCTTGTGACACACAAGAATAAACAACGTCTTAAAAAAATAAGAAAGTATGAAAACAAAACAACAAATTAAATTAAGATCTTAAGTGGGTTTTTCTGTTTTGTCGTTGAACAAAGGTCCAATTGGTGTTCGCTGACCACTGAGGGGGTACGGACAGCGGTGGGGTAGCTGACAGTCCTTTGCTAGCTAGCATCATGCTAGCAGGTAGATACTGTTTTCAGGACTTAGCATCTATTAACGCTGTACTTCAGTTACCGGAGTTCACTCATTTTTGAATGGCAAATTGCGCTCTTATATAACAGACGGACTTAAGTCTAAGTTGAAAGGGAAGTGCCGTGTCACAAGAAGGCAAAAACCGCAAGGGAAATAAATAAAAATTAAACACCAGATTTGAACTGACACAATAAAAAAACAAAATTATAACGTGGTTTTTAAAAAAAACGTGTTACATCATGAAAGTTCATGCTCGTATCCAGTAGAGGCCCAGACCTACCTTCGCTCAACTTTACCTGAGAAGTAGATGAATTTATGCAACAAAATAATAGGCCTACATAAATAAAATGTGATTTTTCCGTACTTGGCCGGAAGCTGGCATAATTTTCGATGTGTCATAGATAACAGCTGACATACATCCAAGATACCTATTTCCTAGTGGATTTTTGATGTTTCTAGCTTAGTTCACAGCTAGAGCTACCAGTGCTCAATTTTCAGCTGGATGGAGTATCCAGAAGTGGGGTGGTATTTCCGCATATGTAGAGATAGGCAACTTTACGCAGTGAACAATTTGCTTTAGGTGTCTTTGTGGAAAACTCTGCCTAGGCTGGTCGCAAGCCCGGCTGAAAAAGGAGGAGGGCGGGCTGCATGGAGGCCGTAAAAAGGCAGCCCCTCCACCATGCAAAGGCACAACAGGCCAATCACCTGTTTGCTTTAAAACATGATTACGCGAACTACAGGAGAGAAAACCGGACTGATTCTAAAGGCGACGAACTGGAACGGACTACGACTTATGGAACTTGGAACACAAGAAGTATAAATGGGAAAGAAGAGGAGCTGGTGGAAGAGATGAGGAAAGCAAAATTATACATCCTGGCTATAACGGAAACAAAGAAAAAGGGACAAGGAGTCATGAATCTCAATGGCAACACGCTGCTCTACAGTGGTGTACCCACATCTGAAAGAGCTAAAGGGGGCGTGGGTTGCATTGTGGCCAAAAACCAAAAAGATAGTATCAAGAGATGGAACTTTGTCTCGGAGCGCATTATGGTTGTAAAACTAAAAGAAGGAGAAACCATAGTCAACCTGGTCACAGTGTATGGGCCAAATGAGGATGAGAGAGCAGAGGTCAAGGAGGAATTCTTCGAGCTGCTTTAAAGGACAGTGGATAACTGCCTAGATGAAATTATCATGCTCGGAGATCTCAATGCCAGAGTTGGAAATGACCATGCTAGATGGGGTGGAGTTATCGGAAGATATGGAGAAGATACTCTCAGTGACAATGGAAAGCGACTCCTTAGATTCTGCAGTGAGCAGAATCTGATCATTACAAACACAAAGTTCCCCCATAAGCGCATACATGCATACACTAGATGTGAACCAACAAAGAATGAGAAGTCAGTGATCGACTATGCCATTGTTAGGAGGAGCTCATTCAAGTATGTCCGGGATGCTAGAGTCTGGAGGCGGCCAGAGATTGGAAGTGATCACTACCTGCTTACAATCAAAAGAACAACTGAAAGAGTTGCTCAGCCTAGGAACTGCCCAACATCACGCAAGAAACTAAGTAAACGAACGGGAGAAATGAGCATTAAGACCTACAAGCTGAGAGAGCCAGAAATTAAGACCAGATAACAGGGGCTTATTGCTACAGAGTGAGAAACACAGAAGAACAACCTGATGACTTGGAAACCCTCTGGCTTAAATTCAAGGACATAATAAAGACAGCTGCTGCAGAAGCATGTGATGAAGTCCGACTTGGGAACAAGAAAAAGAGGACACCTTGTTGGACAGAGGAAATCAATGAGAAAATAAGAGAGAAGAAAATGGCATGGAAACAATACTTAGGAGCTAAAAACACAGCGGGACAAATAGAGAAATATAGAGAATATGTGATACTCAGAACAGAAGCAAAGAACAAGGTGCTAGCAGCAAAACACAAGTCCTGGGAAGAATTTGGAGAAAAGCTAGAAAAAGATGCGCAAGAAAACCAGGAATTGTTCTATAAGGCCCTAAAGAACACGAGGAAGGAAAAACAGTGCCCTCTTAAATTTATAAAGGACAAGCAAAGCAAATTGCTTACTGCCCCGAAGGAAGTTATGGAAAAATGTAAAGAATGTTTCTCAGAACTTCTTGATAGTGAGCAAGGTCAAGCATCAGAAATGATAACCACTAGCACAGAAGAGAAACCAATGGTGATGAAGATGACATAAAAATGGAAGAACTGAAGGCAGCACTGGAGAAAATCTAGATGGGCAAAGCAGCAGGGCATGATGGTATAACACTAGAAATGGTTAAGTACATGGGAGCATCAGGCGACCTATTACTCTTAAGGGCCCTACAGGCAGCGTGGTGCAACAAGACCATACCAAAGGATCGGAAGATTGTCATCATAGCATCAATTTTCAAAAAGGGTGACAATCGACAATGTGGAAACCATATAGGCATATCAGATCTCAGTGTCCCTTCTTACCTGAACTGAGTAAATTGACACTAACTTAAATCTGTAAAGAAAACTATCGCATGAAGAGGACGCTCCCCGGACCCATTGGATGAAACCAAAATCTGCAGAGCTGGGATCCGCTTCATCAAAAAGACAGACAGATTAAACGGTGTGTGTGTGTACTAACGTGCGCCAGACGGCGAACACCAGCAAGATTTTAGGTAAGAAAAGTGAGACAAGGGCCCCTGCTGAAAGAACCGAGTGAAAGCAGAACGAGTGATTCTTTTCATTTTTATTTTAAGGCACCCACTTTTTTTGTAATTTAATTTATGCAAAGATTGTTGCAAATGACATTTTCCTCTTAGGATAGATTAGGGTATACATTCTGTTCTCAACTTTAGAGGGAAATCTGAGACTATAGTGTATATATCCGTGACTCTTTGGGGCTATCACTTTTCTTCTAACAGGATCGTGGGCTAAACATCGAGGGAAAAGATTACACCTTTGGGTCTATTATACTTGTAGTAATTCATTACCTTTATGTATTTTCTATGCTTGATATTAACATTTATGTGTTGTGGTAAAATTTTCCTTATGTTAATAAATTTACATAAACTTTATTCAAGCGTGTCGGTCAGCTCGTTCCAATAGTTTTTCCACGTCTGTGCGTCTAACTGTCGTCACTTATGTGTGTGTGTGTACATGAGTGGTATATATATATATATATATATATATATATATATATATATATATATATATATATACGAGGCGTGTTCAAATGAAACCCGTCCCAGTGGCTTCATAACAAAAATATGTAAGGTACATCAGCAGGAGTAGTAGAATTAAATACAGCAATTGTTACTCACTGGAGTTCTTTTTTTTTTTTTTTTTTTTCCTTAACCAGCGGCACTTGGGCTTTCAGCCCTTCGGCCCAATGACATGTCATTGCGGGGCTGGGGAACCTGAGGACTTTCCTTCCAACCCGGTCAGGAGCTTCGCTCCTTCCCATCCACAGAGGGTTTATCACAGGAGCCGTTCAGGCTATTCAGTCAAATTTCCGGCCGTAAACATTTCTTCAAACGCCGACGCCCCGGGTTTGAACCATGAACACCTGGTCGCCAGTACAACGCCGAAGCCATTACACCAGCGCGGCTCCCACTGGAGTTCTTTAGAAATAGTCACCATAGGCATTCAGACACGCATCCCACTGCATGGGTAGACGGCGGATGCCGTCCGAGAAAAATGACTTTGGTTGCTTATTGAACCATTTGGTCACCGAGGCCCTGACGTCTGCATCGGAGTCGAATCGTTGTCCCTTTAAAGATTTTTTTAAGGGTCCGAACAAATGAACGTCACATGGTGACAGATCGGGGCTGTAGGCTGGGTGTGGCAGAACTTCCCACCTTTTCCTTGCTAACGCTTCCTGCACAATGTTCGCAACATGTGGACGAGCATTGTCGTGCAACAGAATCACACCACGCGAAAGCATGCCGGGTCGTTTATTCTTGATGGCTGTATGCAGGTTGTCTAGTGTGTCTTTGTAGCGGATGGCATTGATGTTCAAGCCAGGCTCTTTAAAGTCAACCAATAGAAACCCTTCATGGTCAAAAAATGCGGTCAGCATAACCTTACCGGCGGAAATCTGTGACTTGAATTTTTTGGGTTTTGGTGATCCGGGATGTTTCCATTGCATGCTCGCTGTTTTGCTGCATGGCTCAAAGTGGTGGCACCACGACTCATCGCCTGCCACTATACGCAACAGAAATGCATCACCCTCCTCTTCGTAACGCAACAGGTGATTCAAACTCCACCCCATGCGTTCTTCCTTATGGCGATGGCTTCTTCTGTCGCAACAATATGCACATGACCTGGCCACGGAAGACCTTTCGTTAACTCACGTCCTTCTCGAAACATTCGTGCCCAGTCTTTCACTGTAGTCTTAGACACACTTTTGTCACCATACACTGCTTTCATTCGGCGATGAATGTCGGCTGGTCGACATCCTTCGGCTGTTAGGAACTGGATCAGCGCTCGCTGATCGACCTTGGACGGATTCCGTATCACACCGGCCATTATTTTAACGGTCTGCAGCACAAACAATGAATACTAGAAGAATGAATACTTATACACTTGCTACATTCGTATGTGCTTATTACGTCAGATGTGATGTCATCTTGCTCCTCCTACAAATGCCCACTTCGCGCAGCACGGGCGGGTTTCATTTGAACACTCCTCGTATATATATATATATATATATATATATATATATATATATATATATATATATATATATATATATATATATATATATATATATTTAATATATATGTTTTTAGACTGTCTGACTCCTCTAGATCTGTTGTAGAAGATAGGCTGAAAGAGAGGGAAAATTCTCGATTTCAGGGACAGACTCTATTAATTTCTCCATCTCACTCGTGGAAATCTATTTCTATTATTATCTCTCACTGTTTCTATCGCTTACTCAAATCTATTCAGAAGGGATCAACCCAAGTCTTAATTCCCCTATCAAAAATCTACGACACCTTTCCTCTTCGATCCCTACTCTCTCAGCCAGACTGCAGTGATGCAGCCTGTTTCCAGGACTACCACGTGGAGGCGTAGGGTCTTGGTCAGCTCTGGTTCGCTGACCCTGACGCAAGCAGTCAAGCTATGGGTCGCTGACTGCATTCTCTATTGCTGCGTCTTTGGTTCCCGGTACTGGAAGATGAGACAGATCTGTATTTCAGAGCTGGCTTTTGCGGGTGATGTGGCCCTGATTGCTAAATCAGAGGCACATCTCCAATCAAACATGCAAGTCTGGAAGGAAGAGCTGGAGAAGAGAGGGATGGTCATAAGCAGCTCTAAAACAAAATCCATGGTTATATCACGAGATTACTTCAGCAGCAATCAAAACATCACCGTTATCATCACCATCTGATCACAGCCACCTATTATCGTCATCACTTGTAAGTTATAATTAAAGTTCGACCTCATCTGACAAGAGTTTATAATAGTGCTTCTTAAATCAACCACGTTAAATACATTGGAGCTGTCATGGACTGGAAGGGGGGCATCAAAGAAAAGTTGGCTAACTGAAGAACAGCAGCAGGGAGACTTTTTCAGGCCATAACTCGAGGATTCATCAGCAACAGAGAAATTGACAAGAAAACGAAGATAGCTGTATACTTCCCCACCTATGTTTCATTCTTGGCTTATGGATGCGAGTCATGGGCAATGGTTACAACCCATAAAAGCTAGCTCCAAACCTTAGAAATTAGATATCTGAGGAAGGTGGTTGAAGTAACAAGAAGAGACATGGTCCGCAACCAAACGACACGTCATGGCCTCAAAACCAAGTCCCTGCAGACCCAGTTGAACATTCCCAATTACGATGGTTTGGCCATGCCTGCAGAATGGGAGAAGATCGGCTACCACGGCAAATATGGGAGCCCAAGAACCAGGGATCCAGACCTCCAGGATGACACAGAATTCGCTGGGAGGACAATATTGAACATTCTCTGAAGGACCGATGACTAAATTGGAACCAGGCCAGGAGGAAAACAGCTGATTTGATAGTATGGCGCTCTCTCTCTCTGGCAGCCTCTACAGCCCAGGGTAGAAGAGGAACGACTAAGTAAGTAAGTAAGCTTCTTAATCTTTTACAGGTACTACTCCCCTTTAAAGCATCTGAAGGAACCTTGCACCCCATTATTTTCTAGCTTACAAAATAAGCCAACAATGAGAAAAAAGTGATGAAAGTACATTTTGAGGAAACGTTATTTACAAAATGTGACTATGACCAATTCCTGTTGTCAGTGTTCTATTTTGTACGAACATATTTGAGTTATATGTATTATATAGTGTTTATGATGATTTTTACTTACTGACCTACTTATTCGATCCTTTTCCACCTTGAGATATAGAGGTTAGCCAAAGAGAGCGCATGTTATTCTGTTGGCTGTCTTTCTTTTGACCTGGTGACCGTACAGTCCTCGGCCCTTCAGAGATTTCTGTCGATGTCCTCCCAGCGAACTCTGGGTCGTCCTGTAGGTCAGAATCTTACGCTCTTGGTTTCACATTATAATGATTTGCCTTCTAAAACATCTGGCATGTTTCGCACCCCCAGAAGTGAGTCTCGCACCCCCCCCCCTCTCGGGTGCAAAAAAAGGGGGGGGGGCACATACACAACTGCTTAACAAGCACTGGTTAATAATGAGATAAAAACACAAGGTGGATTTTAAAAGATGCCTGCGTTGCCTGCATTAACAAATACATGTCTGTGGACTAGAACCAGGCAACAACCAGCACAGTTGGAGATTAATTAACCAGATAAAGTAGAGATGGACATCTCTTGTACATCCCTCATGAAACAGTCAAAATGTATAGCCGTCAGTGGCGTATCCTGGTAATGCGAGCTGGGCGTGCTGCTACTTAAAATGAATATGTACGCCTACTATTTAACTTCTTCCCCTCTTAATTTAAAAACCAACTATATTCAATTACGCAACGATAGTTATTAGGGGTATATGCCAACTATCTCCGAAATACTAATTAACTTCCAACTTGAAACTCACTGTCACTGTAATAATCTGCATTCCCGGCAACTAACACAAATTAATCACAAAAAACACTGGACGGACACAACCGATTTTTACAACTCGAGAGCTGCAGGACCACCGCACGCATGTTCGCATTGTATTTACGTATCTGGCCATGACCCCGATCCAATCAAACCAGTGTTCAGACGTGAATCCGAAACGTGCCGCACGCATTGTGACGGAATTACCCGAGAAACTTCGGGCGATTGCTACCAACCAATAAAAAACTGCACTATAAAAAGCGTCTGGGGAAACTGAAACTAGATTATACTCGTAGATTCTATGCGGGAAAATCCGTTATCCTGGTGCGTGCGGTCCGAAAGCAGAACATTAGAAGAGAAATATTTTATAGAATAATAAATTAAATTTTTTATTTTCCTTCGGGCATAGGTGTGCGCAGCACGCACAGCACATATAGAGAATATGCCACTGATAGCCATACATGCTCTTAACTGGAATCCACAGTGGAAGACACGGGTAGAAGTTTTATTATGAGTGGAAGTATTTTGAGGATGATGATGATGATGATGGCTGTCTTAAAGTGAACAGATCATCAAAGGGGCAGAGGAATAGCCAACATCACAGACACTCAACAGCAACACGAACACACAGCAGCCAATACGATCCAGTAGCCCAAGAGCACAAACTTCAGGTTCCCACTATGTTTCTCATGGCACGCAAAGGTTGAAGCAGAAGAAGATGAGATAAGAGATGGAAGAGGTAAAAGAAGATGAGATAAGAGATGGAAGAGGTAAAAGAAATTTGACTGCAATAGCAGTAGAGGCTTCATGCTCGATATGGAACACAACGGGAACCGACAAACGACGACTACGACAATGATGATGAGGAAGAGGAGGGTGAGCAATAAGATGATGATGATGAGGATGAGGAAAAGGAGTGGGTGAGTAATAGGATGATGATGATGATCAGGATGATGATGATAATGATGAGTTAGAGGAGGGTGAGTGATAAGATAATAATGATGAGGATGATGATGATAATGATGAGGAAGAGGACGGTGAGTAATAGGATAATAATGATGAGGATGATGATGATAATGATGAGGAAGAGGAGGGTGAGTAATAGGATGATGATGATAAGGATGATGATGATAATGATGAGGAAGAGGAGGGTGAGTAATAGTACGATGATGATAAGGATGATGATAATGGTGAGGAAGAGGAGGTGAGTTATACGATGATGATGATAAGGATGATGATGATATTGATGACGAAATGGAGGGTGAGTAATAGGATGATGATAAGGATGATGATGATAAGGAAGAGGAGGGTAAATAATAGTATGATGATGATAAGGATGATGATGATAATGATGAGAAAGAGGAGGGTAAGTAATAGGATGATGATGATAATGATGAGGAAAAGGAGGGTGAGTAATAGGATAATAATGATGAGGATGATGATGATAATGATGAGGAAGAGGAGGGTGAGTAATAGGATGATGATGATGATGAGGATGATGATAATAATGATGAGGAAGAAGAGGGCCAGTTATAGGATGATGATGATGGTCAGGATGATGATGATAAAGATGAGGAAGAGGAGGGTGAGTAATAGGATGATGATAAGGATGATTATGATTATGATGAGGAAGAGGAGGGTGAGTAATAAGATGATGATGATCAGGATGATGATGATAATGATGAGGAAGAGGAAGGTGAGCAATAGGATAATAATGATGAGGATGATGATGAGCAAGAGGAGGGTGAGCATCGGGATGATGATAATGATAAGGATGATGAGGATGATGATGAAGGTGAGCAATAGGATGATGATGAGGAAGATGAGGGCGAGCAATGGGGTGAGGATCAGGAAGATGATGATGAGGAGGAGGAAGACTAGGGTGAGCAATAGGCTGATGATGATGAGGATGATGATGAGGAAGAGGAGTGTGAGCGATAAGATGTGATGATCAGGATGATGATGATAACCATGGTGATGATCAGGAAGAGGAGGGTGAGCAATAGGATGGTGATCAGGATGATGACAATGAGGAGGAACAGGAGCGTGAGCAATAGGATGATGATGCTCATGATGATGATGGTGATGATGATATAAACACTTTGATGCTTCCGATAACGCCAGACACAAACTTCTATACATAAAATGCGCATTATGTGCACATTTCTCGCGGAACGTTGATAAGGGCTGGAGTCGTGGGTGTAAACACTATCACGAACTGGACGTCAATCTATAAGACCACCCACACGGAGGCCTTGAACATCTCTGTTTGAGGGAGGATACGCTAAATGAATGTCAGAGATGCCAGCCGCAGTCACGTGAGAACCTGGGTTACACTGACCTCTTGTCGTAGATTTTTCGATAGGAGTATTAAGACTAGGTTTGGTCCCTTCTGAATAGGTTTGAATAGGTGATAGACTCAGTGAGAGTTAGTGAAAGGTAATAGAATTTCCACACACGTGAGATGATAGATTTTGATATAGTGGCTGTCTCTGAAAGCGAAAAGAATTCTTCTCTCTCTCACCTATCTTCTACAACAGTTGTTACAGCGTCAGACAGACTACACCAATATACATATTACGTATATTTCTATCACTCACAGGCACGCACATACACGTGACGACAGGTAAACACACAGACGTGGGAACACTATAACAATGATATATATATAATATCTAGAACGAGCTGACCAAACACGATTATTAAGTTCAAGAGCGATTTTAATATCAGGAAAAATCGGCTCACAACATCAAAGAAAGTACAACAATGAAAATACATACACACATAGTCATAAAAATTCAAGGAAATGTTGCAAGGATGATAGCCCCGTTATAGTGTTAACTCTAGGTTTAGCCCAGCCCCGTTAAGAGAACAGATGATGGTGCCAGAGTCACAGATACATAGGGTTTGAGTCTAAGAGTTTTCTTTGTTTTATCTCGTAATTATATGCACAGAGTTTGAAAAAAATCTGATTTAACCTAAGACAAAAACACAAGAACTCTAGCCTTAGCAACAAATTATGCAGATTGAAAAAAATTAGGACAGCAACAGGGTGTCAAAGATATAATAGTGAAAATATCACTCAAACCAGCGTACACTCATTCATTCCGCCATGGCCTCTCATACATGTACTCACGACTTTGCTTGCTGCCTCTTGGAACACACTGATTTTAGATCTTCACACAGACTCAAAAAATGCAGTCTTCTGCCAAGAAGTCCCCAGTTCCAAAAGACGTATTTAACTTGGAGTCTCCGGGAACGACTACTTGGGTGTGCAAATTTGTTCAAATGTCTGATTAAGTCACCTAAAATTATTCCAGGCGCGGGAGTTAGCAGAGCACAGTGTCAATAGCGTAGGTTTCTAGAAATGATGAATGTCAGGTCGGTGCCTTCCCTCAGTATAGGATTCACTTTAGTCACACCACAGATTAGTCCACAAATATATATATATATATAGTCGGGAAAATGTTAGTTAATACTAGAAGTATTTCGCGCCACCAGGCAGAAAAATTACGTAGAGTTTTTTTCTAGAAGAAATTAAGATCTGGCTCCAAGGTCCAGTATTTATCATTACAGTCTTTGAAAACCCGTTATTGGGATATAGTATTTCTGGCTAACTCGGGTTGCATATGCACTGTTAAACCAGTGGTACTTAAGAAACCCACGTGGTTCAAAATAAGGACTGTCTATTTCTTCACAAGTATGGAAACTACTACTAGGTGCTGGTAAAGTTAGGGTCACCCCAAAACTTTCACTGTGTGGAGGAAAAATAACACATATAATATAATAAACAGAATCTGTACTGGTTATAACTTACATTTAAACTTGCAAGCAGAGAGCTTTGCTTATCATTTAAACTTCCCGTGACGTAAGTTATGTTTAAAAATCAGCAATCCTCATGAATTAGGAACACGTGCGTATTCCGTCACCATTCATGAGGCTCGATTCTAGAATTTATACGTTAGTTTAGAAAAATACACTCGACTGAGTATTAGCAGTTAAATTAAATTCATAAATAGCTACAATTGCCGTTATAAGCTAGAAATTTTAATTTTATTCTGCTTTCCACTGAATGCTTCCCTAGAAAATATAATAGCCTACCACTTTATTTCTCTTCTGCGCTAAAGAAATAGATTAAAATGAATTAAGCGATTTAACACTTTAACACTCACAAAATCTATATATCTATCATATTAATTACCTCAACCACAGAATTACAGGTAGTCGCACAACTTAAGAATAAAAATGCTGAAAATATTTCTGGAAGTCTAGAAGTTCGACAAATTGCCGAAACAAACTGAGATCTTCGCTAACAGCTATTCTGTTTACGAGCAACCTATCTACTGTGAGTCTATGAGCGAGAATGAAATTAAAGTTTCAAACTTGGCCAATATCTTTAAAATCGGACACAGGATCCTAATCTTATTTCGCCAAGCGAAATAGTCTCCCCCTGTCCGTATAACACCTTCGTCCGCTTATCGCGTGACGTAACAGCCATCAGTGGCCGAGGGCTTGCATGAGTTGCAAATCTCAGACCACCGTCTGCAGTGCGGAGTGGATTTTCACGCTAAGCCGGGTTTTTCCTGACGAACAACCTCATGCGTTTACTGAAATGCAGACTCTCTGTCTACTTTCCCTGTCCCCTCGGCGTGAATTTTTTTTTTCACGCCCCACGTTTCACCACGCCCAGAGACAACCCTCAGACGAATGTCTGCGAATGGCTGTAAATTCACGCCTATCGTGTTTACGTCCGACCGCCCCAACGGCGACTATGACAGTTTAGCGCAATAAACCACCCAGCGGTGCGATTCTCAGTGATCATTTTAGAGAAAGGGAACCAGCCTGTTGTAAAGTTTCGAATTACGTATGAAATAATAGGCACTCATGTGTTCGCAAAAACGACGAGGATGAAAAATAATATACGTACAAAATAATGACTTAATATCCAGAGATAATAAAAGAGAGAATTCGGGTGAAAGCGGGTTTCACCAGCATCTCTAGGAACTTCAATGAACTAACGGCTGACTACTTCGTCACGAGTCCTATCTGAAGGGGCGAAACCCAAGAGCCGCCTGTTAAGAAAAAAAAAAAAAAAAATAAAAAAAAATATCTTATATAAGTCCTCTTTTCAGAACAAGCCCCCCCCCCCTAGCTTTATCGTTAGCTCCCAGATCAAATATGTCTTGAGAAAAAACTCATGGACATCACGTCTGGAAATCTTTTAGGCAGCTACTCGATGGATCGCCAAAAAAAAAATAATGTTGCTACAAACCACACATCTGACTGTCGACTAGCACCATATAAGTTTAAAGAAAACGCTAATCATAAATATAAATGACTAGTGTCCTACACATACGAATGCAAAACAACATAAACAACAACAGCATCAACAACAACTAACAGACAAACAACAACAGCGAACATCAACACTACACCAAGGCACAACAAACAACCTTGGGTACATGCAGGGTAAGACGGGAACAACAAGGAAGACCAAAAGCTACATCAACAACAAGAAACAACAATCAAAATACAATCAAAATCAAGAACATCGTCCATCAACGACCAAATCATGCAACAACGAGACTACACAGGGAACAACATGCGACAACTACAACATGCAAAGCGTAACAAAACATCCAACAACACAACACACAACACACGAACAAACCTGGAGAGCCCTCTGGTTTCTAAGTCGGCAACGGTGGTTTTCTTTCGACATTCTTTTCCTTTTTCCTTTCTAGCAACTGGTTTCTTCTCTGGGATTTTTCTTTCCACCTGCCTTATTAGCGCCGTGTTTGGGTGCTTAAAGAATTGTAATATTATTATTAACACCATAAGCCGAGAGCGCAATACCGCGGGAGCGCGATCGCGGGCGTAGGGCGCGGGACATAACCCAACTCTCCGGCGACGAAAACGGGCGCGGATCCAGCGCGCGATCATGTATTATAAATCCACCCTCTCGCGACACAAGCGACCCGCGAAGCGCGAAAAACGCCA